>PVKU01010687.1:0-49794 GCA_004027475.1 Anoura caudifer | reverse complement strand
CACTCTCAGGCACGCATCCCCTAAACTCTAAGGATCCCCATGAGACTTGCAACCAGGGGAGCAATGTGCAGTGGCAGCTTATCCTGAGCTGACCCCCTGAACCTGTCTCCAAGGCCCCCTTTTCTCTGACTTTTCCGTGAGCTAAAAGCAACTCCACCTTGGCTCACTTTTGTCACTGTGACTTCTTCTTCTCAGTGATTCCAAATAGCCCCCCGCGTGTCTCACCTTCCTGTAAGGTTTCAGGAGAACCAAAGCAGCCCACCTAGGCTCTCCCCTGTTGCTTCTTCTAACCCAAGCCCTTCTTTGTTTCACTATCCCAAGCTTTAATCAATGTACTCTCAAAATTTAAAAAAAGAAAAAGAAAAATCAATGGATCAATTTGACAATTGTTTTAGCATTTAATTATTATAACTATATAAGTGCAATTCATAGTCAATCAAGCCATGTAAGATACTATGATCATTTTTCCTTTCTTATGCAACTTTTGTTTCGAGTTAATGATTTTATTTATACATTTGCTTAGTTTTCTATGTACTGTATTGTGTTCCCAAGTTCTCCCCAACTATCTGAATTTCCCCTCGATATGCATAAATATATCCAGTATTCTGTCACTGTCAGCTTTTTAGGAATGTCCTTACAATCCCTAAATTGCTCCAGGCTACGCTGCTTGCACTTCCTGCCCTGCTACTTCACGGCCAACCACCACCCTTAACCTCATCTCAGAAACTCTATGTGCCTGTCTCGTCTATCAGATTACCTACATCCGAAGTACATCAGATCCTTTTTTGTTGAGAAGTAAATTTTTCAGGCCTTTCATTACTGGAAAAATCTTCATTTATTCTACCCTCATACTTGCTTGGTATTGTGGTTGATATGGAAATACGGATGTGCAATACTCATCCTTAGAACTTTAAAAACACTGCTCCACCGCAGTATAACTTACAGTGCGGCTTCCAGTTTTGTCTAAAATAATTCTGACACCAAATCATTTGTATGTGACCTGTTTTTTCTCTCTAGAGGCATTCGGAATATCTTTGTCCTCTGGCTTCTAAGATTTCAGAACATTCCTTAATGTTAAGTCTATTTCCATCCAGTGCCAAAGAAAAGGGATGGAAAAACACTTACATTTCAATATGTTAGTTTGTATCTTAGAATTTGGGGACATTACCCCACATTATTTCTATGATTGAATTCCTTCTGTTCACTTTCTTTGCTTTCTTTTTCTAGAATACCTAGTATCAAACTCTGGATTTCCTAGATGACTCCTTACTATTCTTATAGATTTTCTATTTTCTACATTCCTTTTTCTGTTTACTTTTTACTCTTTTTCTTTTTACTCTTTTCTCTGGAAGATTTTTTCAATTATATTTCCCAAACCTCCCTTTAAGTGGTTCCTACTATCATATTTTTAATTTCTCAATATTGTTTTTGTTCTGTGATTTTTCTCCTTTTCTATAGCATTCTGACCTTTTTTGCATGTAATTTATTTTCTCTTTCCAACGCTATTATTAGTTTGTTTTGGTTTTCCTTTTTGGTTTTCCTCTTCTTGTAAAGTCTCCATGTGTTTGTTCTGACCTTTAACTGTCATGTTAGAGGCTTTTCTTAAATGGCTGGCAACCCTTAGCTATCTGGCCACATTCTAAATTGGAAAACTAAAAAGGTGGATGTCAAAGAATCTGACTTGTTCCTTTTGTTGGGGACTACCCAGTGGACATATTGTTAGAACTTTTCTCTTTGGCTGATCATATTATTCAGAGTATCTTCCAATCTCACACCTGAAGGACTGAAGCCTGGCTATTAGAGTTCAGGGAGCCAAATCAGAAAAGAGAGCTGTGAGATTCAGGATAAATCTCAATATGTAGTATATAAAGTTGCACTGTTTTCCGTTTAGTAACCCGAACCTCAACTTGCATCTACTCTCTCCAGTCTTCCGCTAGAGCTGGGATAGCACAGTGGCCGGGTGGGGAACAGCTGGACAAGACCTCAGCTGTCTAACTGCTTTTGAAGTAGACAGTCAACCAGGCCTTCTGTTTGGGCACTGATCTCACCCCTCCTTCTTCAGAGGAACCCGATGCTGCCCATTTCTAAGAGACAGGGGTTCCGCAAACGCTGAAAACTGGGTTGTCATCCACTGTTTCTACTGGTTTATGACTGAATTTTGTTGGCTCTGCTAGAACAATTATACTTCTTTCTACTTTGCAGCTTCTAAAAAATGTTGCTATCATCTACTCTCCTGAATTCTTTATGCTTGGGAGCACGTGCTATTTAAAAAAAAAAAAAAATTCCCTAAGAAGTTGTTTCTATAAGTTTGGAGAGGGAGAAGATATAAATGTATGCATTCGATCAACCATCTATAACAAGAGGGCAATGTGATAACTTCTTAGCCCCTCCACAGCACGCTCAGGTAGGGTCAAAGCCTTTCAAAGAGCAATTTTAGATAATGTCATATACTTTAAAGAATGTAATTGGTAACTAAGAGCATATACTGTAGAACATTAAAAAAAGATTTTTTTCCCTAAAAACTATGAAGGTGTAGATATATTAAATTTAATTAAATACACGCAGAATACAGACAGTAATTGATTTATTAGCTACCTGTAATCACCAAATAAGGTGCTGAAGATAAAAAGATAAGGCCCTACCTCCTTACAGAGACCACGGACTGGCTGGGAAGACAGATACGTAAAGCAACGACGGCGTTCACGGTGCTCTCCCGCTGCTGGAGACGTCCCCCGTGGCTCTTGGCCTTCCCCAGTCTCACAGCTCAGCAGTGAGCCGGTTCAGCAAACCTGAGTTGGCGCATGTGAAGGATTCTGGGTCTCCCCAGCTGATGTAACAGGGAATGTATGTACGGGAGTCCCCTAGTCACGTCATTTCCAGGACCAGCCGGGCTGCGGTTATTACACATTGACTAGGTGTTCTCACTCCTTCTCCTTATTTCCCCGTGAACGGCACAAGGGCAGGCAGGGTCCCTCTCCTGAGGCGTGTCCCACTGGCTGTACAACGTAGCTGAACGCATCACATCCCTCCCCCGAATGACAGGAAGAGGGTGCTCCCAAACACCGCGCTGCCCTTCCTGCCAATGACCTTTACTCGAGGCAGAGCTCACTTTGCCCCTATTTGCTGTGGTGCTAGTTTGTGTGTGTCTAGGCCTCTGGCATGACACCCCCTTTATCACTTATTAAATCCATACATATAAGTGTCAATATTTGTGCTTATATTCTGTTCTACTCATCAGTTTAGTCTCACGATACTATGTTGTTTTAAATTATTATTACTCTTTAGTATAAGCCAAGGCCCAGGAAAAGGCATATTCTCAAAAGAATTTAACCTTAAAATAAAGGAGACATATATTCCTCTATATATATTTGTAAAAGGTGGTATAAATATTGTAATAAGTACTCTTCCTCTAGATTTCCTATGAAATGGCCTATTTTAGATGAGCCCACCACAAAGCTATGCTCAAAGTCATATCACAATCTTATCTGCAAGTTTGATAAAAGAAAAACTAAGCTGATATAATATTGCTTCCTACATACACATACACACACATCATATGGTTTCATTTTTACCAAGAACAGCAAGCTTCAAAACCAAACTATAATACCATCCTCAAAACAGCTTAAGGGAATAAATTACCTCTCTTGTCTTATCCAACTAAGTATCAGTAAAGGGATATTGATTTTTAAATTTAATGATTATGTTGTGTGTGTGTGTGTGTGTGTGTGTGTGCGTGCGCGCTTATTAACTGAAATCATGTTTAAAATATTTTGGAAGTATATATAAAAGAAATAAATTTTAAGAAAAGGAGAAAAATTGATTAAAAATGAGATCTAACTCAAGGCTGATAATGCCACAGGAAATTAAATTCTTAGAACAAAAATATATATACACATTCAATACATCGACTTTAACCTCTTTAATTATTGTCTTCTTCTCTACCCTCTCAGGATAGTCCTTTTTAAAAAATGTAACCTTTATAACATACCTGAGACTTAGGTAAGACATGATTTCCCTACATGTTTCCACATCTTTAAAAAAATTAAAAATTCCAACTTTACAGAGCTGTTGTAAAGACTAAATGTGAGTCAACTATAATTTAAAATAAAAAATGTTTAAGAGACTCGCTGCAATGTTTAGTAACTTGCTAATTGTCACACAGCGAGCCAATGGCAAATCGTGGAGTCCAACCCCAACTTCGAAGTCTATTTTGTTAACTATCATATGATTTAACAGTAGGCTCTAACTGCACTATCTGCCGTAAGCTATTCTGCTAGCCACCTGCTTTGAGAGTCCCTATCATAAAACAGCTCTCTCACAGTCCGTCCCCCCGACCTGACCCCCACCATATCAGCAAAGAGCAAGGAACAAGAAATCAAAATCAAAATCAAAAAGAAAAGAGAATACAAAGCTAATCCAAGGACACCAGACCAGTCTGACCACCCGCTCCTTCCACCCTAACGGCCAATCTGTGGAAAGGCCGACACTCAGCACAGCAGGGCTCAGCAACAGCGCTGCGTGAACTCGGCAGTCTCCACGCGGCCCGCGTGAACGCGGCTGGCGGCGCTGTGCCAGCTCTACGTCAAAAGGCAGCCCGAACAAGAAACAGAAGAGCGTACTTTGCTGTGGTCACCACTCGACCAAATAACTGTAAGGTGGAAAGAACCGTGGTAACAACTCATCTCACCCAAGGGTATGTTTCTTTAAAACCGGTTACTGAAGGAAGAACACCTGGAAGCCTTCAACTTCTCTTATGGGCGACCAGTTCCCTTCCTAAGCATCAGTTATATAACCCATATAATTTGGCAAACCCAGGTCAGAATTTTAAAAGTAAATAAATCCTTCCCTTCATTAAAGGGCCTCACGCAGAAATCAACCTAGCCAAGAATGTTTACGTTATAAACGTTATTTAGCCCCACAGAGCCTAAGGCAAGCTCATCAAAATAAGAAATACAGAACTTCCCTCCTGTATAAATCAATTCCATAAGTGAATTACAGAAATCAATTTCAAAAGAAACAGGAAAATAGTAGACAATTAACAAAAAACTTCTTTAGACTTTTTTTATGAATTCACTTCAAGGTAAAATTATAACTCCAAAATTGAATATGCACATTATTTTGGAAGCACCCTATTAGAAGATCAACAATGAAAACAAGATAGAATAAAACAAAGGGCTTTTCTTCCAGCTTTAAAGATGGCTGTTTCCACAGCAGAACCCACAGGTGGCCCATGAAATGCTCCCAATCCAATACCATGTTTACTTACACACACACACACACACACACACACGCACGCACGCACACACGCACACACACACCCCCAAGAACATGAAAATTTTTTTAAAAATAAAAATAGAACTGCTTAACTTAAGCAAGTTCAATTGGTAATAAGAAATAGAATGCACAGTTTTAAAATTTCTCCTCAGATTTTGCTAAATGAGTGAACTTTTTTCTTTTCTTTTCATTATTTATTTTGTTACTATACTTTATTGATTATACTATTACAGTTGTCCCATTTCTCCCCCATCATTCCCCTCCACCTTGCACACCCCCTCCCACCCGCATTCCCCCCCTTAGTTCATGTTCATAAGTCGTACATATACCGTATTTTTAGGACTGTAAGACACACCGGACCATAAGACACACCTAGGTTTCAAGGAGAAAAATAGAAAAAAATTTTCGAAGGAAAAATGTGGTAAAATATTTAATTACCTGTGGCCCCGTTCCACCACTGCCCACCCCCTCACAGCGAGCCGGGTAAGTTACATTCAGACTATAAGACACACCCCCTTTTCCTCCCAAATTTGGGGGGTGCATCTTATAGTCTGAAAAATACAGTAAGTTCTTCAGCTTCTACATTTCCTATACTATTCTAAACCTCCTCCTATTTTCTACCTACCATTTATGCTACTTATTCTCTGTACCTTTTCTTCCTCTCTCCTCCTTCCACTCCCCCACTGATAAACTTCCATGTGATCTGCATTTCTGTGGTTCTGTTCCTGTTCTACTTGTTTGCTTAGTTTGTTTTTGTTTTTGTTTTTAGCTTCATTGTTAATAGCTGTGAGCTGGCTGTCATTTTACTGTTCATAGTTTTGATCTTCTTTTTCTCAGGTAAGTCCCTTTAACATATCATATAATAAGGGCTTGGTGATCATGAACCCCTTTAACGTGACCTTATCTGGGAAGCACTTTATCTTCCCTTCCATTCTAAATGATAGTTTTGCTAGATAGAGTCATCTTGGATGTAGGTCCTTGCCTTTCGTGACTTGGAATACGTCTTTCCAGCCCCTTCTAGCCTGTAAGGTTTCTTTTGAGAAATCAGCTGCTAGTCTTATGGGAACTCCTTTGTAGGTAACTGTCTCCTTTTCTCTTGCTGCTTTTAAGATTCTCTCCTTGTCTTCAGTCTTGGAGAATGTAATTATGATGTGCCTTGGTGTGTTTCTTCTTGGGTGCAACTTCTTTGGGACTCTCTGAGCTTCCTAGACTCCATGAAAGTCTATTTCCTTTGCCACATTGGGGAAGTTCTCCTTCATTATTATTTCAAATAAGTTTTCAATTTCTTGGTCATCCTCTTCTCCTTCTGGTACCCCCATAATTCGGATGTTGGAACGTTGAAAGATGTCCTGGAGGTTCCTAAGCCTCTCCTCATTTTTTGAATTCTTGGTTCTTCATTCTGTTCTGTTTGAATGTTTCTTCCTTCCTTCTGCTCCAAACCCTTGATTTGAGTCCTGGTTTCCTTCCCATCACTGTTAGTCCCCTGTAGATTTTTCTTTATTTCACATAATGCAACCTTCATTGCTGCCTGGGTCTTTTGATGCTGTTGAAGTATCCAGTGAGCTCCTGGAGCATCCTGATTACCAGTGTTTTGAATTGTGCATCTGATAGGTTGGCTATCTCTTCGTTGCTTAGTTGTACTTTTTCTGGAACTTTGATCTGTTTTTCATTCGGGCCATTTTGTTGTTGTTGCTGTTTTGTTGTTGTTGTCTTGGAGCGCCTGTTACGTAGTAAGGGGTAGAGCCTTAGGTGTTCACCAGGGCAGGGCAACTCATGTTGCTGTGTTGTAATGTTGTATGTGGGGGAGGGGCCCAAGAGGGAACAGTGCTGCTTGCTATGGTCTCTGCCAGTTTTCAGTCACTTCCTCCACTACCCACAAGCAAATTGGGCCCTTCTGGTGCTGATTCCCAGTGGAATCACTGGGAAATTGGGCTTGTGTACATTCTAGGACCCTGTGGGTCTCTTCAACGAACTCTCCTGTGGGGCTGGGAGTTTCTCCTGCTGCCACCTCAACCCCCACAGGTATTTTCAATCAGAGGCTTTGAGGCTTTATTTCCCCGCACTAGAACCCTGGGTTGCGCATATGTCTTGCTCCCCAGTTGTTCCTCCCGGTTTATCTGCACGTGAATGTGGGGCCACCCAGTCCTCCAGCAGCTGCCTTGCTGCGAGTCCTCTCCACCCGGCTGCCCATGTCTCCCCCTCTTACCAGTCTGGATAAATGTTTCTTCTTTAACTCCTTGGTTGTTGGACTTCCATACAGTTCAATTTTCTGTGAGTTCTGGTTGTTTTTTGTTTTTAAATTTGTTGTTGTCCTTCTTTTGATTACGCGAGGAGGCACAGTATGTCTACCTACACCTCCATCTAGACCCTGATTGAACGTCAAACCTACTTATCATAACTGCACATTTTCGTACTTTTCTGCAGCTTTCCAGGTATACTGAAAGACAGGTGGAAGACTCACAGACTTCTCCCTAGACACCAATTTAAAGCAGACTATACCATTGTTTCCTAGATCCAAAGGCTAAATCATGGTGTCAGCCGGGGCTGTGGTCTCATCTGGAGCTCAGGGTCCTCTTCTCAGTTAATTCATGTTGTTGGCAGAATTCATTTCCTTGTGAGTGTAGAACTCGGGTCACCATTTTCTTGCTGGCTGTCAGCCAGGGGCAGCGCCCAGCAACTGAAGGCTGCCTACATTTCCGTGCCACGTGGCCCGCCCCAGAGTGGACGGTCTGTTTCTTCAGGACCAACGGTGGAGCATCTGCATGCACTTTGTATCTAACTTCCACATCCGATCTGCAAGCACTCTTTTAAAGAAGCGCACATGGTTAGATCAGGCCACACACTCATGGGGAGGGGATTTTACGGGACGTACACACCAGGGGTCCTAGGCACCACCCTAGAACTCTGCCTGCCACATGCAGTCGAAAAGCTTCCCACTGAAAAAGTTTTATCCTGAGACAAGATAATACTTTAAACACAGATAAGTGAATAAAGTACACGTCCTTTAGATGGTCCGCAAAAAGTATTTTCTGCATTGTTCTTTTTCATAAAATTGGACAACAGTTTGAAATTATAATCTCAGATAAAAGAAGCCTAATTTGCTCATTAAGGCTCAATCATGCGGAGCCGTGCTGGTAGTTTGTTTCATCCGGTACATCACAGACAGAAGCCAGTTTACTCACTGCCTCTACCATTTCACTGTACCAAGGACAAAGCCCCCTCCATGGGTCGCTGTAGCAGCCCAGGACACAGTGAACGGAAGAAAGACAAGGGAGATGTCCACCAAGAAATAAGCATATTCACCTATATAATTTCTAGAACTGCCCGGACCAACTACCAATATAAATACAATTTTCATATGTTTTCTCATATGATTCTAAAGGCGGCTTTTTTAAAAGAGACAAGAACAAATGCTTTAAGTCCAAAACTTTGGTTACTGGACTAAAAATAATAAGAACAAAATCCTGAAGAACAGCATTGACAACACTAAAAACTGCATTAGTGACTTCGAAGGCAAACATTTGGGGAGAAACGTCAGAGTGAGAAACTTTTGAAGAAAACAGACAAGAGACATGGAAGACATGTTTTTTTCTAGGCTATATAAGAGCATCTTGTAGAAGAGACTAGCTAGCCATTCCCAAACCTATGTCCCCCTCCCCCTGGCCAGACAGACAGACTCGACTTCCAAGCCTCACTTGCAGTGTGTAAGCCACAGCCAGTGTAATGTGGGCGGAGTGATATGTATCACTTACAAGCCTGGTCTATAACAAACCTACCAGCATCATTTATTACTCTTTCACCCCCTGCTGCTGTAACCTTGGAAACCACAGGCTGAAGTGGTAAAGCCACAAGCTGGAAGAGTCCTGGATCCTTGGTGACCATCACTTGGAGAAGAGCCTCCCTACCAGAACATCCATTTTGAACTTTACACGAGCTAAAAATAAAACTATTTGAGATATTGGAGCTTAGCTATAACAGCAGGCAGCATTATTAAGGAAAATAGGAACTGGTATTGGAAGAAGAGTGTTGCCATAACAAAAATAAAAATAAAAACACTTAAGCAGCATTAGTTCAGAGATCAGGCGGTCAGCAGCAAGAACATGTATTTCACAGGCTGAAAACCTGGAGAGCCCAGCGATGGTGTGACAAAACAAGTGGGTGTGACACGAGGCGGTGTGGCAAAACTGACACCTATGGTCAGTGACAAGGCGCGCCGCGTGCCTAGGACAGCTCTGCAAGCGAATGGACAGTCACGGTGTACACAGGCATTCACTTCTGCTTTTAGCAAGGTATTATATAAAAGAGGTAAGCACAGAAAAGAATCTGGTGATCTGAAATAGAAGTCCAGAAACTCGGGCCCCAGAGGGTTATAAATAAAGCAAAACACGTACAGATCCTAAACAGTATGAGAAGAGAGAGATAAAGGTTTGAGGAAGAAAGTCCCAAGAAGATTTCTAACTGAACCAAGTGACTCAATCCTGAAGCAAAGATCAGACTCAGGTGTGGTCTTCCCACACATTATTTCATACAGCCTCAACACAGAGCCATTAAGGAAGGTGACATGATGCAAGGGCTATGCTACCCTCCCTCCACTACCCACCCAAACAAGGGAAAAGGAAAAACCTGTATTTAGAAAAGAATACTGGGCATGATGTCCACATAGAACCTGATGGAAAGAAACAGGTCAAAGGCCTACTAAGTTTTGAGGTAACTATGATGCCAAAACCCCATATATTTGGACTAAATAAATCTTTGTTCACAGCCTTAAAACAACTTTTAGGCCCCAAAACTTGAAGGAGCAGAAAGCAGGTAGAGGAAAGAAGGAAGGAAGGCAGGAAAAAAAGAAGGAAGGTGGGGGGAGGGGAAAGAGGGAATATAAATGTAAATGTACAGAGAGAGAGAAAGAGAGAAATCTTCTAAGAAGGGTATATTCCCCAGCACCAACGTCAGTGGTGCAGATAGAAAAAGAGATAAAGAAAAACCTGGGTGCGGTTAGGGGCCCAAGAGAACAATGCGCAAGGAGTCACTGTCTAAGCAAGAAGTTCCCCACTGCCGAGGCAGAAGGCTTTCCCAGTGCAGCCCGAAAAGATTAAATGATCTGCTATGAGGCAAGAAATACCGTGTGCCTCCCATTATTCCCTTTCCACATGGGAGTTTTTGTTGTATTCTCTTCTTGCTTCCTCCTTGTATATTGGGGGGTGGGAGGGGACACAAGTCCAGACAACTTGATGTCCTAGTTCCTGGTCACCAGCCCTTAAAGGAACATATGTGGATCTGACGGAGAATGCTGAGCTTCTCTGGAAGACACCAGACTTTGAAGCGGACGATCAGTGACTGCAAGGGACATTGGGCTGCCTCTCCTAGGGCAAGGGCAAGTGTGTTCTACTGACGAGAAGAGGGAGGAGACAGCTGATAACCAGAAGGGCAGACGGTGCCAGAGACCAGCTATAATCCGCCAATCCTGAGTCCTTCTCTCCTTAGACACAGTGAGATAACCTTCCCCAGCCTGCCTTGCAGGCCAACATGGCCATGCAGTTAAGTTCTGGCTGATGAAACATGAAGAGAAGCGGTATGTGCTGCACCCACACTTAGCCCTTAAAATCCCCCTCAAATGCACACTCCTTGATCTTCCCCTTCTGCAGTTATCTTCAAAGCCATACGAAAAATGGCACAGGAAACACAATGGAAAGAGCCCCCCAAATCACCACTGTGAAGAAAACCATCAGAAACACCATTTTGAAGTTGACATAGGTGAGAAATAAACAACTTCCTCTCCTTCTTCCAACATCCATGAATTCAAACAAAAAAATGTATTGAACACTACCTACAAGTACATGGTAGTTTCTCTCCCACCTACTTTCCTTACCTTTTAGGTACTACAGAAGATTTTAAAATGTACAAAGTATCTTTATTCAAGGATCTTATATATACTATAGCATAAGATAATAATGTATATGCAAAAAAAGCTATAGTGAAATGAAATTTTTGAAGGGCTATCAGTTAAGAGCTGTGGGTTCACAAAAGGTCTCTTCATCATTTTGTTAATTTAATTTAATCTTATTTATTTTTCAAAGATTTTATTTGTTTATTTACCTTTAGAGAGAGGGGAAGGGAGGGAGAAAGAAAGTGAGAGAAACATCAATGTGTGGTTGCCTGTTGCACACTGTCCACTGGGGATCAGGCCTGCAACCCAGGCATGTGCCCTGACTGGGAATCGAACTGGCAATCCCTTGGTTCGCAGGCCAGTGCTCAATCCACTGAGCCACACCAGCCAGGGCTCTTCATCATTTCTCTATATGACAAAAATATATCTAATAGCTAATAGTTTAGACAGCTAGAACGCCACAATAGACAAATTCACCTCAAAGTAACCTGAATTCTACTACAGAATCTGACCTTTACAAGTTGTCTGAACTTGAGCAAGTCACTTTTCTGGCCTGGAGCTTAATTTTAGCAAATAAATAAGGTACCAAATAACCTCCCATTAAATGAAATAATAGTCTTTGCTGAATCCTCCCTTTTATCAAAAAGGAAATAAAGTTAATTTCTCAAGCAGATGAATAGGAACTTTTAAAAAGGAAGCTTCCACAGAGGATTTGCACTTTACTCTCCTGCATTTTGAAAGTTCAGGAAACATCAGGCAACCACAATAACGACTTATCTCACAAGATACCTTCATCGTCATGCTCAAAACAATACCCATCAGAGCAAAGGTGTATTTTCCATGATTAATTTTGTTTCTTCACCACACGCACAAAAAGACATTGTATCACAGTTTCTACCAGGTTTATCATCAACTAGTTTTAAACCTTCCACTTTGTAAAATACAACATTGACAAAATTAAAAAGAAAGAGGAAAAGAGCATCTGCCTTCCCTAGGAAAGGGACTCTCAATAGGAAAGCTCGTTGGCCGAACCAGACCTCTGAAAGAGGGTCACCAGGACCAGCCGAGACCGAAGATATGATCTAAACATGAGCCACTCCCTCCTTCCTCACAGAATACAACTACAAATGACTTTTTCCAGGACATGGTTGTATAATAAAAAAATGCTTTCCATAACAAACGAACCCTCTACTTAGTGTTGTAGGTTACATCAAAAGGTATACTGAGAAATTTTAATAAAATCAATGGGACTTCATTTCAAAAATGCAAGCAACACTGCAAATCATCCCTGCTCTTTAATTCATAATGACAAAAGAAATCCAGACATCCCTTTTGGCTTTGGTAACTGAAAGATAAAGAAATTAAAGAGAAAAAATCTAAGTATCTCTAACACATTTATTAATTTGTAGGCTGTAAATAAATCCCTCTCTATGATCATAATTCACAGTATCTCCCAGTGGGTTTTTCTCACTGACACCCCATCGTATCAGAAATAACAATTACAGAAATATTCAAGTCTATAACATGACAGCTTGCCTACACAGTAAATGATCAACCAAAGGAACCTGCAGCACAATTTAGCTCATTAACTAGGAAGATAACTTTTAAAAATCAGGGGCTTCTAATCATATCCAAAGCCAATTAAAGTATCAAAAAAAAAAAAAAAAAACCCACTCTTCAAAGCCCCAGTGTAAACTACCACAACTGAATTGATTGGTATGATTATTATTTATTGAAAATGCACACAGCAAAAGAATATATATACTAGTAAGTAATTCATCTCTCTGTTAAGAAAATAAAACACATTTTTAAATCATGTGTTACCATAAAGATGAAAGACTTCCCTAAAATGACAAGAAACAATTAAGACACTTAGCAAAAGAGTTTAACAAAATACTTTCATAATCATCGGCCAAGTTATCATAAACCCAAGACCTACTTGCTTCATGGCAGTCTCTCCAATTTTGTCTGAATGTTTGCGGATACTCTCCAGAAAGTCTTTGAGATCAGACATAGAGACATCCTTAATTTCTTCTCGAAGCTTGGGGATGTTATCCACCATCACCTTGCAGAATCGATAGTGGCTTACTTGAGGCAAATAGGTATGCTCTAGATGTTCCAGAGTTTTCAGTGCAGGGTAATGCCTATAAAGAGAATTGTAACACCTTTAGCTCAATTCAGTTCGCTTTAGGATCACAGATGCATTCCTCAGGAAAAATTTCTAGCCTGAATTAGTTTTCACTGCACATTAAGACAAATCTAGTATTAAGTTTATACCAATGGAAAACCTCAAATTATTAAAAATTAATATATGCATTAAAAGACAAGTAAATTATAATCAAAAATGTTTTTTGTCTTCTTTTAATTTCATTAAAGGTGAGATTTTTTAAAGTAATGATTATAACATTCATTGATTCTCTCCAAAATCAACCATTGTCTGGAAAAAATCCAGCCATAGTTAATATAACAAGAACAGTATAAGTGACATCGATGTAACCTGGCAGCCGAGGAGAGTGGACTGGAATGTGCATGTGTGAACAATGATGACTTCACTGTACTACTTACTCAGTGGGGGTGGTAGACAACACTGAGTGAGCATGTGTGCTGTGTGTCTGTCACATTCAAAATAACTGAGCAAGTAGAGCAGTGAATCTGCATCAGATTTTGTGTTAAGCTTGAACATTCCTCCGTGGAAACTATTTGGATGATTCAGAAGGCTGCAGTTGTGGACAACTGGTGACTGGCAGCTGCATCACGACAATGTGCTCGCTCATGCATCACATCTCATGCAGAGTTTTTTGGTGAAACACCAAATCACTCAGGTGACTCAGCTCCCTGACAGCCCAGACTTGGTGCCCTGTGACTTCTGGCTTTTCCCAAAGCTAAAATCACCTTTGAAAGGGAAGAGATTTCAGACCATCAATGAGATTCAGAAAAATACGATGGGGCAGCTGACAGCAAACAGGAGGACTGTGTGAGGTCCCAAGGTGCCTCCTTTGAAGGGGACTGAGACATCACTGTCCTATATACAGTGTTTCTTATATCTTGTATCTTCTTCAATAAATGTTTCTATTTTTTCATGTAACACGGCTGAAAACCTTCTGGACAGACCTCATATACAGATACTATATATGACAAAATAGTACAAAAGAAGAAAGAAGAAATGGAGCTAAGCTGAAGAAAAACTACTACTACATTACACCAAAATTATATCAACAATGACCTAAACTGTAATAAATTAAGATAGAGATTATAATCCACAGAGCAGCCTCTAAGAAAATAATTTAAAATATAACCATTAAAAAATTTAACAAAGGTATTTGAAAATAGTATGCTAAATATCATCATTAGATAATGATATTATCATTACATAATATTTAGCATACAGAATGATAAAAGTGACTAGATAAAAACAAATGAGTTGTGCATAAAAACAACATAATAAGAATAAAGAAAAAACAATAACCTGGCAAAGATTATTTGCAACATATACACTTAAGGGCTTTTAAAAAAATAATAAACAAAGAAAAGCCTTAAAGGAATTAAAAAAAAATAAACAAGGCCAACATATGAGAGAAGTTGAACTGATATGTGAAGAAATCCAAATCAAAAACATAATTTTGTCACTCAAACTAGCAAAGATTTCTTAAAAGATTATGGGTATTATTTTCAAGAGTTTCAATAGATGATAATTCACAACCTGCTAGTAAACAAATTTGTATTAGTGATAACAAGTTTTCAATGAAGAATTTTACCAAAACAAGTGTTCTAAACAGTTGTATTTCCAAAAAGGAAACTGGATGTATGAAAACATGCATAAACTTCTTGGATTACAGTTAGGTGTATTAAAAAACTAATCTAGATGTCTAATAACAAGCAATTAAATACATTATGATATATCTATATAGTAAGAAGCTAATAAAATAGCAAAATCTTTACAATAGTGTTGTATGAAAATTACTTCAAAAATAGAACTTACAAGTATAATCATAACATTTTCATAATTATAAATATGTGACATGGACAACAGTGTGGGGATTGTGGGGGGAGCGGAGTATAAGGGGACTAAATGGTAATGGGAAAAAATACAATAAAATTTTTTTAAAAATAAATCTACTTTGAGAATGTTAACTATTCTGTACATGTAATCTTAGTGGCTCATTCAGGAATTCAGGTTGATCTGAGATTATGGTAGCTTTCTTTGTGAACAAAGTAAAACAAATTTTTAAAAAATTATTTGTAAATAATAAAATTTGATTCCTGTAAAAAATATGTATACATGTACAGATTATAAATATACATGCATTCATGAGCTATATATCACTAAATATACCCACACATAAGTACATAGAAAATATGACTAGAAAAATATATACAAAAATGTTCATCATGATTTTTTTCCTTTGGATAGCAACATATGGTTGATAATTTTCTTAATGTTTTTAATTTCCTAATTTCCAATGATATATTTAGTATAGGAAAAACTCAGTTTAAAATCTATAAATAAATGATTATAGCCCTTTTTTCTATTTTAAGAGTGAATTACCCAGTAGATACTTAATCTCCTCTTGCTCAAATGCACTTAGTACCACGAACACTAAAAACTTCAGGTTGGTTTTACTTTATTTTGTTGTTGTTTTTCCCTCCCATGTTCCAAAAATCAAAAAGTTAGTCCAAATACATGGAGGGAAGAAAGGTTTATTTTTTCTAAATTTAGAAATAAAAATACAAATATAATTTAATCTGAAATGGTTGCTTTTATTAAAATTTTACAGACTTAAAAACAGTGCAATTCACATCGTTTAGTGTAAACAGAATGGTGTTTATAGTACAATTAGGTATGAAGAGTTATGTGCAATAAAAAGAAATTCATCTGAAGAGAAACTTTAGAATGGCTAGAAAGCCAGAAATTAAGCCAGAAAGATAAACACACCCTGGGGTTTAGTTATATTTTGGAACATTGTTTATAGAATGAGAAAAATCTAACAACGCTGCCTGCAGACACGACTGTGCATTCGCTGATGAGAAACATGGCTGCCTGCCGAAAACATCTGGTCTGTCAAGTAACTCCACATTTTTCAAGGCTAATTAGTATAAAACCCAGTGATTCTGGGCAACAAAGAATGTCATCTTATTTCCCTATTGTCTTTTCTCTATTATATTCATGTTCCCACTATATCGGATCAAAAAGATGATTCAAATTTCTGGTGTATTTCAAATATCCGTGACCAGTTAAAAGAATGATAGGCAATTAAACACCTGTACAGCAGACACCAAAGAAAAAAATTATATTGCTAACAATCATGGAAATCTAAAACAAGATTTTCACATTATTTTTGACAACTTCTAAACATTATTAAAACTGAATCAAAAACCAAATTCTAAGTTTTATTTGAATGTGTGCTAGCTGTCCCCCTCTTCCCATAATGCAGGCCCCCCTAACAGTGATGTGGCAGAAAGAAAAAAATAAAGGAAAGTAGGAGCTTAAAAAAAAAAAAGGTGATGGGAAAAGGTCTAAAAAGTCCTACAAACTGGATAACTAAGGTCAAAATAATTTAGACATGGCTGAATGCTGTTATAAGAAGAGGAAATGTTGATTCCAGGCAAATTAAATGTTGGTACTTTCTTCCCATGGTATGGAACTCTTTCACAAAAATGGTTTTTAAAATTCTAATAAGTGGGTTTTTTTAAAGCAGATCACAACTCTCCATGAGAAATTTTTTTTTAATTCAGAGTATGATAAGAATATGAAATAAAAACTTTCATCACAGAAAATATTAGTGCCTTTCCCAACCAAAGAGCATTATTAACAAATATCTTCTATGAGCTAAAGGTAAAAAGATGGTCAGATATCTTTCCTTAAGGAACATAAAACCTAGTAGTATAATCGGTAATTACAGCTTTAAAAAATAACTAGGCTTCCAGCCATGAAAGAGTAACAAGGAACAGACATGAACTCCCACTTTTAAAAAGTAGAATATGGGCTAAAATATATAAAACAATTGTTTTCAGATAGGAGACATCAGGTAACATAGAACTGTAATCTCTGAAAAAAGAAAAACAAATAAGGTGAGTTTAATAATCATCTGAGTTATCTGCCTGAAGGTGAGCTCTAGATCATGGGCAGACTCAGGGAAAAAGCAAACAGAACCCAGCAGCTTAGCCACATTGCAGTCGGAGACAGGAGTTCAGGAAAGCTGATAAAACTTGAGGTTGTACAACAGAATTTAAAAAAAAAGAAACAAAAAAAGAAAAAAGGACCAACGCAGGAAAGAACTGCAGAAATCTGCACAGGGGGTTCCTCCAGCCTTTGCTGAATACTAGGCCAGGCAAAGGACAAATGAAGTTCCACATGGACAGGCAAAAAGAAAGAAGAATAAGAGGGGAAGGGAGGGAGAAAAATGAGGAAAAGACAGACAGATACTAGGGAGTGTAAGATCAACACTTCCAGGAGCCCAGAAAAGTCAGAGACATGTTTTTTTTTTTATTTATTTATTTTAATTATTGTTCTTGTACAGTTTTCTGTCTTCTGCTCCCATTCCAGCCCACCGCCCCAGCCCTCCCCACCCTCCTCCCATTTCCACCCCCCGCTAGTTTTTGTCCATGTGACCTTTATACTTGTTGCTCCAAACTCTTCCCCTTTCCCCCTGAAATTCCCTCCCCTCTCCCCTCTGGTGACTGTCAACCCCTTCTCAATTTCAGTGTCTTTGGTTATATTGTGTTTCACTACAGAGACATATTCAAAGGGCCAACATGAAGAGTCCTTGGTGGACTCCTGAGGAATTCAGCAAAGATGAATACCACTCTGGAATACACAAAATGAGGGCGGGCCATACAAAGCTTTAAGACGGGGGTTAAACAAACCCGCAAACAACTAACCTATTTGCCAAAACAAAGACCAAAACCCTCTCAGAAAAATAAAAGCCCCCCAAAATCCAGAGACTCATCAACATAAATTCATGTCCATTATTAAACCAAAAATTACTAGACATAAGAACGAAAAAAAGAACTGACTTGTAACTAGAAAAAACAAAGCAGTCTGCAACGAAATACAAAATGTCAAAAGCAATAAAACTAGCAAAGAACACGAAAAAAGACAGTAGAGCTCTATACATGTATTTCAAGACAAAAAAAATAAGAGAAATTAAGCCTAAAAAAACAAATATGAAGAATATATTTTCTGAAATGAAAATTTCACTGGATGGGATTCAAAGAAGATTAGACAATGGAAAAGAGAGATCAAAAATACTCGAACAGAGTAATAAAATCCATACCATGTAAAGCACTGGGGAAAAAAGAGAATAGATCCTCTACTCCAACATAGATATAACTTAAGTCTCAGTATGAAGATGGCAAAAGGAGAGAAAAAAATGTTTGAAAAAGTATTATCTGAACATTTTCCAGGTTTTATGAAAATTATATTCACAAATCCAAGAATTTAAACCAACCACAAGCGGAATAAACATGCACATGCACACACATGTATTTACACCAAAATGCATCAAAAATCAAATTGCTGAGAACAAATGAAAAAGACAAAAGTTTTAAAAGAGCTGGAGAAATGACACACTGAACACAGACGGGCAAAGGTAAGACTGTTAACATGCCTCTCCTCAGAAACCACATAAGGCAAAAGACCAAGAAATGACATCTGAAGAACTAATTAATCTATAAACCTAGTTTCAAAAACGAGGATGAACGATGAGCCGCTATTTCATACCACCGAGATGGCCGTAATCAAAAGACAGACAGCAATAAATACTGACGAGGGTGTGCAGACCCTGAAACCTTTACTGCGGCTGGCAGGGAGGTGAAGCGCAGCTGCTTTGGAAAACAACCTGGCACTTCCTCGATGGTTAAACATAGAGTTAAAACATGATCCAGAAAGACAAATACCACATAATTTCACTCATATGTGGAATCTAATGAACAAACTGAACTAACAAGGAAAATGGGGACAGACTCATAAACAGAGAGCAGGATGACAGCTACAGGGGTGGGGGAGTTTAAGGGGCAGAGGTGTCACGCAAAAAGATAAAAGGACTCAAGGACACGGACAACAGTGTGGCGAGTGCCAGGGGAAAGGGGGTACAATGGAGCTAACTGGCAATGGAAAAAATACAATAAAAAAAGTTAAAAGAAACAAAAAACATGATCTAGCAATTCTGTTCCTAGCTATATATCCAAGAGAAATAAAAACATTATCTCTACACAAAAAAAACCTGTGAACAAAAATTCATAGCAGCATTATTCATAAAAGCCAAAAAAAATGAAAAGAACTCAAATATTCATCAACTGATAAATAGATAAATAAGAAGTGATATATCCCTATAATAGAATATTATTCAGAAATAAAAAGAAATGAAGAACTGGTATACAGTACAAATGAACGAACCTTGAAAACACTATGTTAAATGAAAGAAGCCAACCACAAAGAGCCACATACTGTACTATTCCATGCACATGAAATTCCAAAATAGGCAAATCTATACAGAAAGTAAATTAGTGGCTCCCCGTAGCTGCTAAGGGAGGGTAGGGGCTGGAAGAGGATTGCACAGTGACAGCAAAGAAGCTCAAAGTTTCCTTGGAAAGAGTGAAAACAGTCTAAAAACCGATAGCGGTGATGGCCGCACAGCTCAGTGAATACACTAAAAGCCACTGAACTGTCACTTTAAATAGATGAATTAAATAGTATGTAAATTACAACTCAATAAAGCTGTTAAAAAATATTGTAGGCAAAAACATTTTAAAGAGACAATATAAAGATTAAACAAAAAGAAAGCAGCAATGGCTATATTAATACCAAACAACATCTATTTCAGAAAAAGGAATATTGCCAGGGATAAAGGGGGACCTTCCATAGTAATAAATGGGTTATTTCGTCGGGAAGACATAACAGTGTTAAATGTGTGTGCACCCAACAACAGAGCTTCAGTGCACACATAGAAAGAACAGAAACACACATGCGAGGCCACAATCATTACAAGCAATTTCAATACTACTCTGTCAACAATGGACAAATACAAAATTGTTAGGATGTAAAAAACCTGAACACTATCAACCAAATGTACCTAAATGACAGTTAAGAAAGGCTCTACTCAACAACAGAATATACATTGTTTTGAAGTGTACATGGAATTGTCATCAAAATAGACCATATTATGGGCGTAAAACAAGTAAGTCTCAACAAACACAAGACACTGAAATCTTACATTTTATATCTGTGAACACAATGAACTATTTATAATTACAAATAAATACGGAAAAATTTGGAAAATCCCCCAATATTTGGAAATTAATCATTTTATTTCTAAATAATTAGCAAATTGAACTTTAAAAATTATAAGAGAAATTAGAAAATATTTGAAAAAAACATCATAAGACATGCAATACTCAGCTAAAACACCACTTAGAGAGAAATGTAGTTTTAAACGGCAACAATAGAAAAGAAAAAAACAGAATCAATACTCTAGGCCTCCACCTTATAAAGCTGGAAAAAAAGCAAATTAAACCCCAAATAGACAGGAGAAAGGAAATACTAAAGATGCTACTAATCTATCAATGTTGACTTCCATCCTTGGTTGTATGTGGCCGCATAGGAGAGTATCTTTACTGGTAGAAAATCACCCTAAAGTATTTGGGGATGACGGAGCATCAGGTTAGCAACTTACTTCCTACTGGCTCAAGAAAAAGACAAAAGTTATTAATATTGAGCTTGAGAATATTTACAAATAAAATTTTAAAGACCACAAATTAAATCTGAATATAACAAAATTTACAGTTACTATACACTAACTGTACAAAGTTAATGCATAAGCCATGCATTGAAAAAAACATTTGGAGGATATAATGGGAAAAGGTGTCCAAAATATATGAATTCTTCTAAATGGGGGGAAAAAGATGACCTAAGAGAAAAAAGGGAAAAATACAGTATGGGGTAAAAGTAGGTTTATAGTTGTTCACATGAAAAATAATACAATAATTATTAATTATAACACAAAAATAAATTCTGTGTTTCATGCACTCATACTGGTAACCTGCTTTTGTTCCACCTTGTATATGAAAGAAAATCCAAATGTCCACAAAACGATTTCATTAGTAATCAAAGAAATGCAACTCTGGAACAGTTATCATACCACAATCATCAGATTTGCAAAAACTAAAAACTCTGATAACAGAGACTAATGACGTTACTAAGAGGTGGAGTAATAGGATGTACCACAAATGCTGGTGGAAGTCTAAAACCGGTAAATCACTCTGGAGAGCAATATCCAGTTAAGACCAAAGACATTTATATCCTTTCTTTGATCCAACTGATCTTCTAGGTATACTGGCAAATCCTCGACCAGCAGAACTGGCATTATCTCACAGCTTGGCCCAAATGAAGACTCTCAGGAATGACCCCTGACTTACTGAATCAGAATCCACATTTAACAAATCTCCATGTGATTTGTAAACATAGCAACACTTGAAGAGCACTGTTCTCAAGAAACCTTGATGTATGAACAAGGATATTTATTACACCATTCTCTGCATAGCAAACAACTGGAAACATACCAAATGTCCCTCATAAGGTTCAGTCAGGTAAGTTATCCTTACAATCCAAAACTCCCAGTAGCTTTAAAACAAAGATTCATAGCTTACTCACGTTATACACCCATAACAGGTTGGCAGGGAAGCTCTGTTCATTACAAATACTCAGGAATTCAATCACCATCTTGAAAGTTACTGTTTGTCAGACCAAGGGAAAACAGAACTCTGGCAGGACCTGTACTGGAAATTAACTGCTAAACCCCAAAGTAACACTTATCACTTCTGCTCACACCTTATCAGCCAGAACAGTCACAGAGCCCAAGGGAGCCCGGGAAAAACAATCCTACTATGTGCCAAAAGATGCTTCAGCTTCTGAATATTCACCAATATTCAGAAATATTGGTGAATAGCACTTATGACAACCACTAGAACTATGAGAGGAAATGTGAATGATTCATATAATGGGCGACTACAGAGAATTTAAAACAAGTGAACTACATCTACATAAATAAAGAAAATCAGTCCTCTGCTAATACCTAAGCCCCATAAGAGCAGAGGCGTCTACCTGTTTGGGTCAGAGGTGTATCCCCAGCTCCAAGAGCAACGCCTAGCATACGTCAGGTACTCAGTTCATTTCTGTTGAATAAATGAATCTCAAAAAAATGAGAAATGAGAACCATTCATGTAAATATTTTTAAAAATACAAAATAATACAATGATTTATAGATACTGAAAACATGCAGCAAAGGAAACATCAGATTGAAGATACTGGTTTCCCCAAAGACACTGAAATTGAGAACAGGCTGACAGTGACCAGAGGGGAGAGGGGAGGGAATTTCAGGGGAAGAGGGGAAGGGTTTAAGGCCACATGCATAATAACAAGGGGAGGGTGGAGATGGGAGGCAGGAGGGGAGAGCGGAGGGGCGGTGGGCTGGGATGGGGGTAAAGGACAGAAAACTGCACCTGAATAACAATTAAAATTTTTTAAAAAATTTTAAAAGATACTGGTTTCCTTGGGGGAGTACGGAAAGAAATAGGATGGAGGAAGGGGACATACGTTTTATCTGTAATATTTTAAAATGTATATCTTTACCTCTTTCTGTCCATATATGTTTGTTTATATGTGTACACACACACACACACACACACACACACACACACACACACACTAGGTCTGTCCAGAAAGTATCCAGCCGTGGGCCATGAAAAACAGAGACAGTTATTCAGGGAGATACAAGGTACAAGAAACATTGCACACAGGAAATGATGCCTCAGTCCCCTTCAAAGTAGCACCTTGGGACCTCACACAGTTCTCCCAGCCGCCATCAGCTGCCCCATCGTATTTTTCTGAATCTCATGGATGGTCTGAAATCTCTTCCCTTTCAAAGGTGACTTTAGTTTTGGGAAAAGGCAGAAGTCGCAGGGCGCCAAATCTGGGCTGTCAGGGGGCTGACTCACCTGGGTGATTTGATGTTTCACTGAAAAACTGTACAAGATGTGACGCCTAAGCAAGAGTGTGGTCATGATGAAGCTGCCAGTCACCAGTTGCCCATCGCTGCAGCCTTCTGAATCATCCAAATAGTTTCCACGGAGGAATGTTCAAGCTTAACTCAAAAACTGATACAGATTTGTTGCTCCATCCATTCAGTCATTTTGAATGTGACAGCCACACAGTTCACATGCTCACGCATCAGCATCTACTGCCCCCACTGACTGGGACAGTGAAGTCATCATTGTTCACACATGCACATTCCAGTCCACTCTCCTTGGCTGCCAGGTGACATCGACATGCAAATCATTCTCATTATATGAACAATGGTTGGACTTTTTCTGGACTACCCCAAACATACACACACACAGATATACATACATACCCATATACACATATATACATATATGTGAAACAAAACAGGAAAAGTTAATATCTGTTAATTCAGAGAAGTCACACAAGTGTTCTTTTATTTTCTATAATTTTAGAACTTTACAAAAAGATTGTCAGGAAAATCATACTCCTCTCACATCTCATATTTTTCTACTTATGTTATTTTATGTGAACATGTCCTCCTGGAGAGAAGGAAGCCTGAGAAACAATCCTACGAAATTTAAAATGTTTAATGCCTCATGCTTTAGCTTTAAAATTCTTGAGAATGTAGAATTTTTATTCACCACATTTCTATTCTTATTTCAATATTAAATGCATTTTAATTCCATACTTTTCCCCTCAAAACCTAGGTAAAATTAACATTTCTAGAAGATGTATCCTATTTATCCTGCAGCTTCACATACTCCCCCATACTACATGGTACCCCAAAGAAAAGAGGGCAGGGATGCTTACTCTAGTTTGGAAAGAAAAGCCAAAAAGTCACTATGGAGTTTTCTCTGGAATAAATAAGAAAATACACAAGAGAGAATACATAAGAGAGAAATCCTCTTAACTTAACCTTGACCTTGCCCCTTGTGATGGTTAATTTTATGTGTCAAGTTGGCTAGACCACCGTACTGGATATTTTTGGTCAAATATTACTCCAGATTCTCCCATGAAGGTGTTTATAGACACCTTCATGTGTCTATAAACCTTTATAGAATCTGAGATCATTGACATTTAAATCGACAGACTGTTAGCAAAGAAGATTCCTCTCCATAATATAGGTGGGCCTCATTCATTTGAAGACCTTAATGGAAAAGAGACTACCTTTCTCTGAGGAAGAGGGGATTTGGCCAGCAGACGGCCCTCAGACTCAGGCTACAATCAGTATCTGCTCTTCCCTGACACTCTAGCCTACCAGCCTGCTCCACAGATTTTCAACTTGGACCTTCCAACCTCCATGATCATGTAAACCAACTCCTCAAAGTGGCAGCCCCCTGCACACGCGCACGCGCGCGTGCACACACACACATACACACACTTTATTGGTTCTGTTCAATGGAGAATCCCTGCACCAGAACCAGTAACTATTTGTTCTGCTACAGTACTAAGCCAAACCATGTTTCTCTAACCAATTACCACTAATGCTCTTCCCTTGACAAAATACATCAGCATACCACTAGTATATGTAAGTATCAGGATAAATCAATAGATATACAAAAGGCTAGAGAAGATGTTACATGAACTTAATTATTTTAAAAGCTTATGCTAAATATATACCTTAAAGGTATTTTAAATCAAAGAAATTTTAGATAACAAAAATTATTCAATTGAAAAAAAAAAACATACCTTTTAGTTTTCATCTGGTCCCTTAGTTTGCTATACATCTCCAGGACTTGAAAGAGAAGAGGGGAAAAAGCACACAAGCATTATTTAGAGAAGTGAAAGACGAATGGAAGCTAAAGGAATTGCATCAAGAATCCTCATCCATTTCCAGTTTCTCACCTGGAAGACACAGCATTAATTTATCAACAGTGGCAGAAATATTTCTCTGTTGTAGTCGACACTGCTTCAGCTCTTCCATTGCTATTACCAGCTTGGCAAGAGGGGAAAAAACTGAATTATGCCAATAGCTGTAAATAGAAAGCTTTCAGTCACATTTTTCAACCCTGTGTTCAGTTCATCAGAAAACCCCGGTTTCACGGCAAGACCTGCCAAGTGGGCTAAGGAACTGCCTTTCTCAATCGGTAAAACGCTGCCGCATGGTTTCCTGCTTTCTCCTCAACATACAAGCTCTGCACGAGCAAAGGCCAGGTAAAATGAAGCCCTAAAATTTAGGGGCTATCCAGGAGGAAACGGAAATTTTCAGATTTCCTCCAAACCCTATTCAGATTCTTCATGATTTTTGGTTTCATCACTCTTCTGAGAAGACCCCGTTTTTCTTTATCAGTGCTAGAGTGCTGGAGGAAAAGAAGCCTTCTCATACAGTTTCAAATGAGTCTTGAAAATAATTACAACTAGATCTCTATTTCTACAAATAAACCACACACTTAGAATTGTGATTTTCCAAAAACTCCATTTGAGTGAAGGATAAGTCACTTTTCTTCCCATATCTGTTTTAAAGGCTTTGGTCTGAAGTCATACCGCAATAAAACTAGAAGAGTCGCTTCATAATTTAAAATATGGGACAAGCTTTCATAAAGCAATACCGCATCTACATAGCCTCTGGCAGCATTCCCACACCCACACCTAAAAAGGTGATACCATTTGAAAGAGAACAAAAGGTAATGACCCTGACTAAGTCACTGATAAAACCACCAGGAGCTAATCTCAAAAGATTATTAAAGTTAAACAGTAAGCACTAGGCAACAAGAAAGGCAGGCAATTCACAGAGGAAAAATGGACTACTACAAATCAGGACACTTCAGTTTTAGTCTCAGCCTTCCCATTTACTATGTAAACTTTAGCAAATCCTCTGTTTTAGTTTTCTCGTCAATAAAATAGTGATAATACAAGTCCTGACTTTGTCATAAGTCTGCCATTAGGATCAAGTGAGAAAATGGATATAAAACAAATTTGTAAACTTGATAATTTAAATGATGAGTACATCAATTAACGGCATCGGTGATTCATTCTTTAACAAGTGTTTATAGAGCACCCACTTCGTTCCAGTCACTGTTTAGAAAGGTAGAGGGGATTTAGCAATAAACACAACAAACACAAATTTCCAGCCTCATGGAACTTAATTGCTAATGGAAGGAGACAGACAATAAACAAATATATATAAGTAAAAATAGACACTATCAGAGTATGATAGATACAATGGAGAAAACTAAAGCAAGAAACGTACAACAAACAAAAAAAAGGACACAGGGGGTTGAGAGTGAAACTGCAATTTCAATTAAGGTGGTTAGAAAATGCCTCAGTAAGCAGCTAACAATCAAAACAGAAAGGTCTGAGGTGGGTAAATACTAGGCAAGGGCGTTCCAGGAACAGGGAGCAGCAAGTCCTATGACGACTGACTGCCCACGTGACTTAAAACACAGGTAGGGAAGGCCACATCCTCTCTCATTATGCTTTCCAGCGGCTGTATTCACTTAATTCAGATACACAGTAGGAGAAGCAACAATAATATTCAAATTCCTCCAATATACTGCTTATCGTCTTACAAGCCACTAAGTCAAGGACACAGTCATCAAAAGAGAATGACAGAAAACAGAAAAGGATTTTTCAAAAGGTGAACCGGCCTTACTTCCTTTCCCTCATGCTGTAGTTTTCTATTAGTATCCGTCACTTGATTCTGTGGAGAGAAGACAATTTAAACTCATAAAAACAAACATTTAGACAACTTTGCATAAGATCAAAATTTACAACAAAAACACTGAGTACATGCTTTCAGATAGTTTCAGTATTCCAACCACATTTTGGTTTAGTCACTCTTGTGTTTAAATTATATGAACTTTCCTACTAAATGTTGTATGGCCTTTCAACGATGAAAACAAAAATTTACTGAGGTATGTTCTGTTTAGAATATTCCAAATGATACTGTAGCAACTAAAGATCATACTTTATTTTTAAAAAAAGAAAAAGAAAAAATAACCCACAAAGAATCTTACCATTTCTACTATGTTCAGAAAGAACAAACTTTATCATAGATAGTCCTCACTTCACTACTACATTCCTGGAAAACCTGGGCATAAATTGAACTCTCTAACTCAAGTGAAATTTAACTTATTTATTATTCTAATTTTGGAAAATATTTTATCTTAATTCGTTTTGGATCATTAATTCTTAACAGCCCCTACTGCTTCCATACTCCCATTTTTCTAATTTTTTTCTTTTTTCCTTAAGAATTTTATTTATTTACCTTTAGAGAGAGAAGGGAGAGAGAAAGAAAGGGAGAGAAACACCAATGTGTGGTTGCCTCTCACACACCCCCAACTGGAGACAAGGACCACAACCCAGGCATGTGCCCTGACTGGGAATCATCCAGTGACTTGGTTCACAAAACAGCTCTCCAGCCACTGAGCCACACCAGCCAGGGCTAAGTGTTTTTCTAAGTTAATCTCTCCATCAGATAGTCAAAACTATGTAAATAGCCTTAAAATTATCTAGAGTTCATAATTTAAAGGAACTGGCACCACTTTTTTGGGCATTTACTTTTGAAGACTCAAGTGATATAAAAGAAAAAGTATATAGAAAAGTTATTTCCTTACCAATTAGACATTATCAAAAGATGAGCAATATTAAACCTCTAAAGACTTTCTACCCTTCTACCAGTAGCTGCCACTCCTTACACTTTTAAGGCATTCCCTTAACCTGGAATCTCCTACTACGCCCCGTAGAACACCGAGAAGTGTCTAACAGGCAGTCTGTGCACGCACACAGAGGTGCACACGTGCACAAGCACACCTGGTACACGTGGGAAACACCACTGAACGGGTGAGCTTACTGAGGACTTCCTTACGTCTTTCATACTCCACATGCACTGTGAACGCCCACGAAGGGGGTCTCATAGAGTCTTCTCCAAAGTTATTTAACATAACACCCTTTCATTGAGGATCACATCAAGAAACTAGGGGGGGTTTTGCCCTGCCCACATGGCTCAGTGGGTTGGAGCATCATCTCGTACACCAAAGGGTTGCAGGTTTGATCCCCAGTCGGAGCATTCTCTCTCTCCCTTTCTCTCTAACAATCAATAAAAATATATCCTTAGGTGAGGATTAAAAAAAAAGAAGAATGAAGGAAGGAAACTAGTTTTTCAGGAACACACTTTTGAAAACCTTGCCCTAAACTATACCTGGACTATCGTTTTCAGAGCAGACTATCACATGTATCCCCTTTCAAAGACAAAATGAAATCCAACCTCCTCCAGAAAGTCTTTAATAGTATCACAAACAGAAGCAAGAAACCCCCCAATTCCCCCTTGATTATTTATTTAATAGCACCACATGGGAAACACTTGGTTTTATGGGATGTTATGTAGCTCCATGCAAACGTTCCAAGACTACATTAACGGTGCTGTCTAAAACAGGGGTCAGCCCATTGTTTTTGTAAAGGGCCAGGGAGATAGTCTGTTGCAACTACTCGACTCTACGCTTATAGCAAGAATGCAGCCAAAAATATAACATAAATGAATGGGCACTGCTGTGTTCCAATAACTTTAATTGCAAAAATAGGAGGCAAGCCGGATTTGGACCACAAGACATAGTTTGCTGATCTTTGGTCTAGAGTAAGAGAGATGGTAAGGCTTTAAGAGCCCTGGCCAGTGTGGCTCAGTTGGTTGGAGTCTCATCCCATAAACCAAAAGGCCATGGGTTCAATTCCCAGTCAGAGCACATGCTAGATTCAGGTTCAGTCCCCAGTCAGGGCAAGCAGGAGAGGCAACCAATCAGTGTTTCTCTGACATCATTGTTCCTCTTCCTCCCTGTCTCCCTCCCATCCCCGCTCTCTAAAATCGGTAAACATGAGGGGGGAGTAGGAGGCATGGGGAGTAGGAGGAATGGAGACAACTATACTTGAATAAAACTAAAAAAATAAAATCAATAAGCATGTCCTGAAGTGAAGATTAAAAAATTTTTTTTTGCAGAACATCCCACTACGAGAATTACATTCAGATGCCACGCTTTAGGAAACCCACTGACAAACGAAAGCATGATTAGATGTGGCTATGGTGGAAGAGGGGGTCAAATCTAACCACGTGAGAAATAGAGGAATGCATTTTCAGCAGCGACGTTACCAGCACCCAGGTTCTTGCAGTCTCCGGGACAGACATGAGAAGAGATCACCAGAGACCAGTACGGAGCCTGGTCATGGGCTGGGATGCACTGGCTGGAATGGAACCCAGATCTCCCTCCCACATGGCAGGGAATAATTCTACCACTGAACCAACCTGGAGTCTTGAGAACCCCTAAGATGGAAATCGAGAGAGTTCACCACAAAGAGAGGGCTCATCATATATAGCTTGAGCACCCAGGGAGACAACATTTAAAGGGAAAAAAAGAAACGTTGCTCCTCGAACAAAAGCAGAACAGTTTCAAAGAAGCTTAGGTGAGAAAGATGAGTCTGAGGATGCAGAGCCAGAGACCCTTCAAGCACGTTCAAGTATACACACTGAACACATGCTTCCTCACGCATCACATGTCTTGTTAACACATCACATCTCCACCCAGGTTTTGTTTGTTTGTTTAACTACTGTAATGACAGTAAGGTCTCACAGCAATCAATTGTTCTGGAGCTTAACTGCACATGCGTTGGGGTCAAAAAAAGCTCTGCAGGAGAAAGCGGTACCTGGCACTATTAGGTACAGAGTTTGAGGGGCAACTGATGGAAATTCCAAACTTATCTAGGAGAGACTCAGCCTGTCTCACAAAGAGGGAAAATATTCTTTTGAAGGCGCTATACACTAAACCTGAGCACTATGCACGAACAGGGGTGTCCAACCTTTCGGCGTCTCTGAGCCACACTGGAAGAAGAGTTTTCTTTGGCCACAAATTAAATATATTGCAAAAGATCTCAAAATGTTTTAAGCAAATTACGATTTTGTGTTGGTCCGCATTCACAGCCATCCTGAGCTGCTCGCAGCCCATGGTTCGCAGGTTGGAGCCCCCTGTACCCGCCCTGAACAGCAGCTGTCCTGCAAAAATCTGAAGAGCTATCAGAAGAAAGGTGGTGCCCTAAAACTAGTACTTACTACTCAAACCAATAAACGGATGTTACTAGAAAACAGAATTAATAACAATTCAGTATAAGAAAAAGCTTCCAAGCAATGAGATCAAAAATGGGGTAGGTTGCCTTGAGTAGTAGTATTTCCCCTTCAGGGCAGTTATTCAAGAATAATTTGATTGTTTTTTATCCTAAACTGGAGATCTCCTAAAATTCATCCTTCTATAAATATTACTAAATTTAGCATCATTGTCTTTGCTAGAACACCTTGTTTAGCATGTAAAGACACCATTTCTGAAACATTTTTTATCTTGAACTCACTGTAAGAAATAAGAAACATTTTATACTGCACTAAAAACCAAAAAAGAAATTTCAAGAAGCAATGTTTACCTTTGCTACATGTAATATACTTCATTATTTTCTAGTGTACTTATTCTATTTCATTTCAGTTCTCATTAAGAATATTGACTGTGGCCCACTAATCGATTTCATGCAAACCAGATTCTCAAACATACCCACAGGACCCTAATAATGCATCTGGTATGAAATTACTATTTCAATACTATTTTAATATAACAATTAAAGAAACTTGGGGGATGATGGGTGGAGGGAGCAAAGGGGGGTGGAATTGGAACAACTGTAATAGCACAATCAATAAAATATAATCTAAAAAATTTTTTTGAACAGGCAATACCTGACTATTTAATCGGGTATTTTCCTTTAGATTGTCAAATTTTAAAAAAATGACAACAGCCAATACAGAAAAGAAGAAAAAGAAGAAGGAGAACAAGAAGTAGAAACAACTACACTGCCCCTCTAGGATGCTACTTCTCTTGATTAAGAATCACATAACATACACACACACACACACACACACACTGTGAATAATCTAAAGAAAGAGTAGGCATCCTAGAGAGAGTAGTTTGTTTTCATTGTTATGCTAAAATAGTACTGAACATTTAATGCTTACTCTTCTCCATTTTCTAAACTCTAGAGTTCAAGAGCCTCTACCTTTCATAGATTAGTAACCCTGGCTGAATGGATCCGCCCAGAGCAGGGCCTCCAGGGTGTGCTGCTAGACTTTCCTCCCCTGGATTCTCAGAGTGAGTGGAGACTGAGCAGCCAAAACCCCTGAACTGCTAGCCCCCAGTTCTTGCTTTCCCTCGGGGGCATCCTGAGTAATTTAAAGGAATCTGCAACTTGAAGAAGACAAGAGGAGTACCAACCAGCAAGTGATACCTGTAATTGGTGAGCATTATAGGCAGTTTCCAGGGCTACCTGCTCATACATGACTACATCAGCAACTGGAGACAGAACACCCTGGGGCCTATCGTGGATGAGGGGCACAGAGAGCAGAGGGAGAAGTTTCAAATGCAGGTGTTCAAGGGGCACAGACAGGAACAGCCCGACGTGAAGGTGGGAAGCTGGGATGGCTACGTAGGAACAAACAGCACCCGCGGCTCTTAGCAGGAACTCCAATCTTTGCTTTCAAACATTGGAAATCCTTTGTCCATCTGAGGCTGCCTGGCCTCCAAAAATTCAGATAACTTTTTATTTTAAATAGGATCAGATTGTCCATGTTTTTTTGTCTGCTTTGTACATAGGTAAACATGTTCTACAACATACTTTCAGCATTCAGACATTGTTCTACAACATACTGGAGTTTATTTTTCTTTTAAATGAATGTACCATGACTTATTTTACTATTTCTCCACCATATGACTTTTAGGGACATTTTAATGTTTTACCTATTAAAAAACATTATACGAACACCCTTGTACATGCTCCCATATTGCCTTAGAATAAATCTTAAAACTACATGGAGTTTTAAGCATTGGTAATAAAACTGCTCTTCTCAAAGGCTGCAGTGATGTACACGCCACTCAGGCGTTCCTGGTTGATCGGTATCATCTCCAATCTTAAGTATTATGTTTTCATCTTTGTCATTTTAATAAGTGACACCTTCTATTTCCAATATGCATTCCCTTAATTATTTCTAACTTGTGGAGCGTCCTTGTATTTCTTTTGTACACTGCATGAAATGTGTATTTCTCAGTTTTCTATGAGTGTTCTATTAATTTGTAAAGACTTTTTATATGTTAAGAATATCAACTGTCATATATTTATAAATACTTTTGTTACCTTTTAATTTTAAGTTGTATGTAGAAGTTTCACTCATTTTAATGTTCTCATACCTAGCAATTTTTTCTTCCTGCCTTACAAACTGTGTTTTAGAAAAGTCTTCTGCACTCCCCAAACCACAAAGTATCCATCTATATTTTCTACTAGTGACTTTATGATTTTATTTTTTACATTTAACTCTTTACTTCATCTGAAATTAATTCCGATGCATTGACTGAGAAAGGTATTTAATTTAATTTAATTTCAATTAGTTAGGCATTAAAGAATACGAACAACAAATCAGAAGAGCTCTTATTTGTGGAGGGGAGGAAGCAACTGAGGAGAGTACACAGGAGAGCTATGAGTGTATTAAACCGGCAATGTGGTGACACTGCATTTCTTAAGATAGTTGGAGGGTTGCTGCACAGGTCCCTAAACTCTTACCTGAAACCTTGGGACCCACTGTGTTTTGGACTTCAGAATTTTAGAGATTTTATAAAGATAATATGGTACATGTTTTATATTATACAATCAGTGGGTATTAGGATAGCGTCCAATAATCACATTACTATAGCAAAGTACCAAAATTTATATTAAATAAAATATATTAAGAAGTTTGATATCTTCATATCCATTCAGGTCCAATTTTGTAGTCAAATCAACTTTTAAATTATTGTAGCTTTAAAATATAATTAATTTAACATCCAATAGCCCGATTCTCCCCTTGATAAAATTGTTTCTTTGCTTTTCCTACCAATGTATTCTTTTATATGAATTTCACACTCACTGTCAAGGAATATCTTTTAGGGACTTTAATTCAAATTCAAATAAAAAAAGAGAGAAAAGAAAGAAATTAGAAGTGTAAGAACTAGAAAGAAGGAATTAAAGCTATTATTATTTGCAGATTATATGAATATGTTTACATAGAAAATTCAAAAAAAATCTACATACAAATTTTTAGAAATAATAGAAGAATTTAGTGGTTAGATTTAAAATCAATAAGCAAAGTCAGTTACCCAAGATACGTGAATTTGCTAAGCCAGGGGCCAGAATAATATGGCTCACCTCCTTCCTGAACTTGAATCTGTCATATCAAGAAAAAACCTTCACAGTTTGGTAGGAGACATGCCACACTGCCACTGATTTTTCCTCCTTTGGTTGCCATGCTGCAGACCTCAGAGCCAGGCCCTGCAATACCACCACCCTACAGGGACGACTTTTATGGAGCAGGGAGGTGCATGGATGTCATGAAGAGTCAATGAGTTTCTGTTTGAAAGAAACCTATCACCTGTTCCGTTACTGGTTCTCATCCACATGTAGTTATCCCAAACACATTTAATCTAAAAGTGCTTTTTTTTTTTTTTTAAGCTAACAGCCATAATCCCAATTATGTATGTTTCAGTTCAAATTCCTTCCTTTACTATACAAAAATCTTATTTGTAGTACATAGGTAACTTGCAATATACTCCCTGCTCCTTTAATGCTAGTCCAAACCCCAGCACAGGACAGAGAAACAAGCCTCTGTTCTCCGAGTGTCCTTACTTTGAGTTTCTGAGCTTCTCCTCTCACTTTCAGCAGTTCAGTTATAGAGTCCACAAAGCCCTGGTAGTGAAAGTTACACATTTTCTCAATTTCTCGATCATGATTGCGGATGCGACTTTCAAGTTTCTCCATGAATCGTCCATGTTCCTCACCATCATAGACAGACCTTTAAAAAAATGGCATAGAGATTACACCAAATTTACTTCAAAGAAATGTTTAAAAAATTGCCAACTCAGAATAAAATTTATGCAGAAATTAGATATTGATGTACATAAACCACAGAGTAATCCAACTGCATCAAACCGCCCCAATGCTAGATGAGTTGTTTTAGGAAAACCCAAAATTTTGATTCCTATTCATTCAAAAATATACTCAAGAAGTGTCTGACAGTATTTATAAAGAATTTTCATCATAAAATGAAGAATTGCATTTATAAACCTTTTGTATTTTTCTTTCTCAATTAAATGAATCTAGAAAAACTCCATTTTGGATAAACACAACTTGAAATACCCCCTGACTATACCCAAGAAGCTGACACTGCTGGGAAAAAACCACAGAGCTGTGCCAGCTAGTCTCAGGTGGGCTTCTACCCACAAATCTAAATTGGGCACTCAACAAATACCACTAGGTAATACTACTAAATCTATCTCCCCACCACCACCACCACCACCAAAAAAATTACTTTGTATTCTCCAAAACAACTATGTGTAAAAACCTCACTTTCTCCTCTCCTGAAATGTTCACCCCCTCGCTCTCAGCTGCGGATCACAGAGAAAAGCATTTTCTCCTCTCCCACTGTAAGCCACCAACCCACCTGCATCTGTACCTCCTACTCTGTCCACCCTCCTCTAATGGGAAAACATTTCAAGCTCTTAGCTACAGTCAACCCTTGTCTCAAGAACTTGATTCCCACACTTAGTCCCTTTTATCCCTCCCCGGCATCATATCTTTCTCCCATCATTCTTATGGGTATAAACATGACTTTAAGAAACCAGTCCTTATATATGCATTTCCCTCCAGGCACCATCTTATTTCTCTGCCACCATTTTCCAGCCAAACTGCTTTCCACTCCCCCCGCCCCATAGTTAGCATTCTTCTTACTCCGCCTAATCGGCAGCAGCACTTGCTAGTGTTTAACACACTCTCCCTCTTGTCTTTTTCCTCTAGACTTCAATGATGCACACTGACGCAGTTTTGTCCTTTCACTGACACACCTTCTCAATCTCCTTTACAAGCGCCTTATCTCCTATCATTTTTCCAAATACTCCTAACACCTCTTCTCCTCTCTATGCTCCATCACCAAACAATGCCATCTAATCCCATGGCTTTAAAGTACCCCCAAAAAGTAATGACTTCTTCCTCTACACCTACAACTCAGAGTACCTCCCTGAGTATTAGACTCAAATATTTGAGTCTATTTAAAACTTCCAATTGGATTTTTGAAAGCCACTTCAAATTTAACCCAGAAAAAGCCAATCATCTATCACCAAATTATCTGCACTCCCAAAGCTGTTCCCTCCCCAACAGCCCACTCCAACACCCACACCGGCCCATCACAGGTAATGGCAGTACCCAGTTGCCCAAGCCAAAAATAAAAGTCTAGGAATCACACCCAATCCACCTCTTTCCATCATGCATCCCACACCCCATTCCAATGCTGTAAAGTCCTGACAACTCAAAATCCATAACATATCTTAAAACTGACCACACCCCACCATGTCCACTAAAACCCTAGCGCGTATCTGCATCATTACCACACTGGACCAACGCAACAGCCTCCTAAAAGTCTCCATTCTCCACTCCTCCTTTCCCCCAGTGCCTTCCCCAGTGCACACACTCTGCACACAGCAGTTCAAAATATCTTTTTAAGGCAGTAATTCAGATGTTCTCCCCCTGCTTAAATCTCTCCCATGACTTATCTGATTGACAGATAGATAGATAGATAGATAGATATGTGTGTCTTAAATCCTTCCCATGACCTACAAGAACCTACAGTCTTTCTCTCTTCTCCTTAGTTCCCAACCCTAGCCTCCCTCCACCCTCTATGCTCCAGCTACACTGGATTTTTTTTAGCCTTTTCCTACCTCAAACATTTTGTTTTTGCTGTTTTTGCTAGTGATGCTTGTCCCTTATATCTTCAAACAACATTCTCCTTCTCATCACCATGGTTTACGGTCTACCTTCCCCCAACCCATCCCCGTTAGACTAGAACCCCCAGGGCGAGAACTCTGTCTGCCACAATCACCCACATTCCCCTAGGAGAGTGCCAGACAGGTAGCAGGCAGTGAGTAAACATCTGCTGACCAAACGAATCACTGACATTATCACCAAGACCTCTTTAATCTCTGCCATTTGTTCAGCAAATACACATCTGCTCATTACCAGCGTTCTCCGGCTGTAATCGTCTGTGACTACTGAAGCACTGCTCTGATCCTGTGGCCCCGAAACACACTCTCCTGAGCAGGTCAGTCCCACTGTTCAAAACTCAGCAGTAACCACAAACAACACATACAAGCTCTGTCCAGAAAAAGTCCAATCACTGTTAATACAACAAGAATGGTCTGCACGACATCAATGTAACCTGGCCGCCAAGGAGAGTGGACCGGAATGCGCATGCATGAATGACGATGACTTCGCTGCACTAGTCAGGGTGGGGCCGTAGACTCCGTGTGTGAGCATGTGTCCTGTGTGGCCGTGGCATTCAGAACAACTGAGTCAACCAATGAATCTGCACCAAATTTTGAGTTAAGCTTAAACATTCCTCTGCGGAAACTGAACGATACAGAAGGCTGCAGCTACGGGCAAATGGTGATCAGCAGCTTCATCACAACGTGCCCACTCATGCATCATGTCTCGTGCAACTTTTTGGCAGAACATCAAATCACCCAGGTGACTCAGCCCCCCTACAGCCCAGATTTGGCACCCTGAGACTTCTGGCTTTTCCCAGAACTAAAATCACCTCTGAAAGGGAAGAGATTTCACCCCATCCATTAGATTCAGGAAAATACAACAGGGCAGCTGATGGTGATTGGGAGAACTGTGTGAGGTCCCAGGTGCCTACTCTGAAGGGGACTGAGGTGTCATTGTCCTGTATGCAATCTATCTTCCATAAATGTCTCCACTTTTCATATTACGTGGTTGGATATCTTGTACACAAACCTCACATACTAATTTAGTTTCCAGTACAAATCCCGAACACTTTAGAAAAGCCGAAGCAATCTAGGTTCATCCTCCTTCCTTCGAAATAAAGGGAAGCGACCTTCAAGTAAACCATAAACAACCCCTGCTTTGACCATTAGGACACACTACAGAATAACCACTGGCCTGAAGGAACTACTTGGAACGCACAAGTCGGTACACTGCCGTTGGCACTCCAGCCAACCCCACATACGCGTAACGTCCCCCTTAAAAGAAAAGGCAGGCAAAGGGTTCCAGGAAAGGACAAGACACCAGTACCCCTCGCCGCCTGAAGAAGAGGGATAACCGCTGACAACGCACCAATCTAAACGGCATGAGCACCCATTATCCAATACTAGACAACTGTCAGTTTCAAATTCAGTTTTACCTTAAACCAGTAATACTCCTAAGTAACAAGTCTACTTCCTTTACTATGTAAAACTTCTCATTTTTTTCCTTCCAAAGGTCTATATTAATATCACAAAAGACAACCCCAGGAAGAAAATCCTAAAGTTAAGAAATTTATAATATGTCCCTGGCTGGTGTGGCTCAGTGGATTGAGCCATGGCCTAAGAACCAATGGGTCGCCAATGTCATTCCCAGTCAGGGCACATGCCTGGGTTGCAAGTCAGGTCCCCAGTAGGGGGCGTGTGAGAGGCAACCACACATTGATGTTTCTCTCCCTTTCTTTCTCCCTTCCTTCCTCTCTGTCTAAAATAAATAAATAAAATATTTAAAAAACAGAAATTTATAGTATGTTAATAATGACTCCCAAGCGCCCTAAACTTCCTATAAATATATATATATATCAAAGAAAGAAAACATGGATTTTAGCTATCTGGCTGTGTGCCCTGGTCTTAGCAATATAATTGAGTCTTCAGCCAACTCAGTTAATCTCTCTGACCCTCAGGTTTCTCATCTAGAAAATAAGAAGCAATCAATTACATATTCTCTGAAGTATCAGCCTAGCACTAAATTTCTACAATTCACTTCCACTTTCAAGTTCAGTCAATAATAACTTAAAGATCATACATTTTCAGAACAGACCAAACAGGTAGTTTAAAACAAGCTAACGAATCCTCTATACCCTTGTCACTAGCCTCTGCCTGTTTCTCCTAGCTTAGGGTCTTCATGATTCTAACATTCTCTTTAATTGTAATATTGAACAACATGAAAAGTTTACAGTCAATCTCTGAGCATCTTGAGAATTTTTTAAAGTTAGAATAAAATGTAATACAAACATATTTAAAACAGGAGTATGGCACTTTGCTTAATAAACTTACATTCTGTGGGTATGTATCAGGAAATACGCGATTTCCATATTTTATGTGAATTTTGTGTGCATACGCAGAAGCACAAATGGGTAATTTTAAGAAAAACCTGACCCATAGTATCCATCTGGTTATCAAAGATGTCGAAAACCGCTGATTTAAGGGTTTTGCTTCTAGTGTCCTACCATAAGAAAAGGCAATTACTGATCACAACCTAAATAAATAGATAAACAAGCCTTAAATTCTGAAAAGGTCATAGACCTACTGAAGTCTATTTACCCTAATATTCGTAGTCAACATTGTACTTGATCAGAGAAGCTTCTTCACCGCCCCCAACTCACCCCCAAGAAATGATTTAAACTAGAGAAAGACTGCCATCTAGTGACGGCCTGTTTCTAACATTCCTTGAAATTTAAACTTGATGTGCCAAATTAGAGGCACTGCTCAAAAGCAGAATAACTAGTTCTGACTAGAATGGATCAGTTGTTGGTTGGACATCGTCCCGAAAAGGTCACGGGTTCGATTCTTGGTCGGGGCACATGTCTGGGTTGCAGTTTTGGACCCTGGTGCAGGGTACAAGAGATAACCAGACGATGTTTCTCTTTCTCCCTCCCTTCCCCTCCCTCTACAAATAAATAAATAATCTTTTTTCCCCAAGAAAAGCTATATTTTATGCCACCTGTTGGCTAAAGACCTCTAGTTATTAAGTTATATTTTAATAAAGTATTCTAATGCATCCCTTTCCACTTCTAATAGAAAGCAGAATTCTGAGAACAAGGTCAGGCATGGGCTTTGGCATGCCCAGGTGAGCCAGAGGTAAACAAGACTATGAAATGAACTGCACACTGGGTTTAATTATTGCTGGTAATCCAAAGAATATCCTAGTACCTAGTAAAAGGTCAACAAGAAGGACTGCTTGGAAATCAACAACTTTTTATAGGCTACATTTTGATACAATGATGTAAATGCTGCCTTATAAAGTCTAATTTCCAAAATCTATCAAATAAACTACAGATTTCTGCAAAATGTAAAATGTTTTATCCTTGTGTCTATATCTGACGCACACCTCTGAATACCTCATCTAGATTTCATGTGCATAGAGAGAGATTTTTAACTTGTAAAATGCACTTGAGGTATTGTATTCAAAAAATACTTATCATTTCCCTACACTAAACCAGTACAGGATTGTATCACTTGCTAGAACCTACATCAGTTCAAATCTGTTTGTCGTAAGAGATAAATAAATTATACTATGGGCATATGGAATCTCATTTAAATATTAAATATAAAGCACTTCTCAGATAAGGTCAAGTTAAAGAAGTTCATCATCACCAAGCCCTTATTATATGAAATATTAAAGGGACTTATCTAAGAAAAAGAAGATAAAAAATAGGACAGTAAAAAAAGACAGCAAACTCACAGATATTAACAACCACACCTAAAACAAAAGCAAAGTAAGCAAACAAGTAGAACAGGAACAGAACCACAGAAATGGAGATCACATGGAGGGTTAGCAACAGGGGAGTGGGAGGAGGAGAGAGGGAGAAAAGGTACAGAGAACAAGTAGCACAGATGGTGGGTAGAAAATAGACAGGGGGAGGGCAAGAATAGTGTGGGAAATGGAGAAGCTAAAGAATTTATGACACATGGACATGAACTAAAGGGGGGAATGTGGGTGGGAGGGGGTGTGCAGGGTGGAGGGGAATGAAGGGGGAAAATGGGACAACTGTAATAGCATAATCAAGAAAATGTAATTTAAAAAAGAATTGAAAAGAGGAATTGAAGATGGAATACGAAGTTCTCATTGTACAACGGAGGAAACTGAGGCCAAGGAAAGTTAAGTGTCTTAATCAAACTTACATTTCTTGTTACTGATACATCTGGACCTGACTCCCAAAGAAAATACAATTAGGAAAAGCTAATGCAATATGACGTATGACACAGACCTAAGTAGTTGAGAGAGATTTCCACTTCAAGATGAGTCGGTTGCCTATTAGTCATATCTGTCTACACAACAGTTACTCCAGTCTCCTTCCCCTTGGAAGAGTCCCAATCTGCTCTGGTATTTCACCTCCCCATCCCACAGCAAAGGTAAACACTAATTAATCTGTAAACCAATCATGGTAACTCCATTCCCTTTGACAGCGACCATTAAACAGGTGACACAACTCTCACTGAGAAGTAAAGGGAAGTCTGGCCGGGAGGATCCAAGAAACAGTCTTCTTTCCTGAAGGACACAAAAACAGAAACTGCTTTTCCTACTTGGGACATTGTTGTGTACGATGCTTGGGGATGCAGCCACCATACCAAGAGGAAGGGAGCGACTGCCAATCATCTAAAGGCAAAGGGAAAAAGATGGAAGACACCTGTGTCCTGGATGAAGACTCAGTCCTATTTCCAGACGTCATGTTACGAGTTAATAAATTTCCCATTTTAAGGGAAATTTTCCATTTCCACTTTCCCTCAATAGTCTGCTACTTACAAAGGAAAGTATCCCAAATTTACAATGTTGTTGTTCATTCTTCAAAGACAGCAGCAGGCAAATCAAGGAAACCACCAACAGCAAGTTGAAATCCACACAAAGCTCAGGAATCCTGTTTCTAAGACCGGCCTGCTCTTCACCCTTTTCTTTCAGTTTAGTCAATTCCCATTCACTCTTAACTCTCAGCTTCCACCTCACTTTGTGTGAGAGGCCTCCTCTAATCTGTTACACCCTCCTTTGTTATTAACAGCATCCCAGAATGTATTAAACTGTTTTCTGACTGCCCATTCACCTGTCTATCTCCCCGTACTAGAACTTTCATCTCTGTAAGGGGAGACACCGTACTTGCTCATTTTATCACCGCATCTGGCACAGAGTCTGACACGAAGGAGATCCCCCACGTACGTAAAGATGGGGAAAGAGGAGAGCAGGAGACTGACTAATGTGGGTTTCCGACCCACTCTAAAAGGTGATGCAAGAGAATCACATCAAAGTTTATCTGTAGAGATGTTTTCAGAACCAAGAACTTCCAGATACAAGGATGTAACTTGCCTTTTGTTTTTGATTAATTGAAGAAAAAATCCCAGAGTTTACTGGGGTATTTTCTTTTTCTTATACATGGTTTTTAACTTCGGTCATGGTTTTCATCCTGCAACATTTTTTTCTCATTAAGCTCCATAAAAGCAACATCAGTATTTTTGTGTATTCCAAAAGTTAAAAATAAGTGGAAAAACAGGCTTGAGTACGATGTTGAAAGAGAAACTTGAGGAGGTCAATAAAAGTTTAAAGCCCCTTCCCTTCCTTACTGCAGTTTGTCTATCAATGTAATTCAGACCTTACTATGCTAATGTGAATGCTCTAAGTGCATACAAGTGAAGGCAGATCAACGTATAGCATCATCAGTGACAAGGTTTCACACTCCTTCATGAAACCTAAGCCGTCAACTGTAGCCAAATGTTTTTGTGTTGCTACAGGTGACCAAATACATTCAAAACTTTCTTTTGCCCTTGCAGACACCAACGTATCCAACCGACTTCACAAACATAGCCCATGTAACCAAACAATGTTGTGATGGAGACCTCCCTCAATGCAGAAAGGGAAGCCCACACTTCGGTGATGGCTATTTTCAGAGGGACAAAAGCAGGTAGAGTGAAGTTTGAACTGCACCTAGCCACAGAGCCTACTGACAGCCTGGAAATGGTTCAACTGCACAGGAAAGTAGAGGTGGGGAACTTGTCACAAAGTATCACTCAAATTAATAACAAACTATTAGGAAGTAACTAACGAAAGCAAGGAAACTCCAAATAAAGCATATACAGACTGCTGTACCTACTGCCGCAATAATGTCACGTGGTTAAAGCAATTAATCACCGCAGGTGACTGAAGGCACAAAGGCTCTGCAGGGTACGGCAGTGGCTTCACTCTGCCCTCTCATCAGTTTGCGTTCAGTGAGGTAAGATTTATTCCATTGCAGCTTTCAGTGGTGGTCATTAAATCTGGCAACTAAACACTGGATTATGGGTGTTGCTGCCAAATAAAAATAATCCACCTTACAGCCTGATGATTCTCCCCGAGTCTAACCTGGGAAAGTGCTGAGAGCAGACTAGTAATGCAGTTGGAATACACAGGATTATGATGAACCTCAGTAGATTAGCTCCAGTTTCATGGCATGGAATTCAAAGCGTCAAGTTTAACACGGAAATACGCAAAGTTGGGGGGAAATGAAACCACTGATTCACTTAATATCTACCACCATCATAATAAGTCTGAACTAGGGTATGTTGGTAAAATTTCAAGATCTGTTACAAGAGATATTAAGTATTTAATTAAATGCTCTGAAGAGCTATGTAACTATTTCAAAAGACTGAATACTAATTGCAGAAATGCTTCAGAGTTCCCACACTTAAAATTATTATTACGATTCTGATGACAGATATCATAAAGCTATTAATACAGGAAAACAAACCAGTGGGGGCGGTATCAGGAACACTTAAAATTGAACAATCCTGCTTTCCTTATGTATATACATTTAATGTGTGTTTAACAAAATTAGACAAACTAAGTTTCCCAGAAGCACTACATCAAGCTATAACAAATATAAGCCAAGTCATTTATAGATGTGGATGTTGTACATATCATATATGTGCATACGTTTGTATAAACTATGTATACATATATGTGTATGTGTGTATCATATACACACATATGCACACACACATTTCTGATTTTCTAGGGAAGAACCAGAGTTGCAAACATCACATTCAATTCCTGGTCCAATTTCCTCCACAAGTGATTGTCACTGACACTTCACAGCCGGAGGTAACCACAGTCTTCAAGTCCATAAGCAACGAAGACCCAGAAAGGAGGATGGATAAAAGGTATCACAATGGTTTTTACCCGAAAGAATGATGAAGAACAAAGTAGGCAAAATAGGATAAAGTTCCATGAAAAATATGAAAGATGAGATATAACATAAAAAACCTTTCCACTACTAAACTGAAACTGCTGGAAAATGCTTCTAAATCTTCGTCAGTACATGGCTAAGCAAAAAGGAAAACAAGGAAACCCTCCGGAGGCTCACATGAAACTGCAACAGCGGTGCCCCCTCCACCAGTCCCCACACCTAAGGCGTCTGTTTTACAGCGACACAGAGAGCAGGGAACAAAGTCGGGAGTTCGACCAAAGGCCTCCGAATGAAGAAAGCCAAGAGACCCAAGGGCTGCACCCTTAGCAAAAGAGGAGGTAGAAAAACTGCTCCCCTTAAGAGAGACTGAGAGGAAGCGTACCTGCGTGGTACTGGGCCACGGGGTGAGCGGAGGGGCTGCATGGTCATCCGAAGCCACAAGCAGGCCTCTCAGAAGGGAGGCCCGTGTTCGCAGCATTAACACCGTCTGCGTGGCCAGAGACGCCGTGAACTGAGAACTCGGCAGTCCCGGTCTGGCTGCCAGTGCCCCCGGAAGACCGACTGGAGCAAGGGCAAATCTGCTCTAGAGGAATACATCTTAACCCACACTTCCAAAAATTCTCACAGATAACTTTCCTTTGAGCTGGAACTCGAGGATCAAGAACCACAAAACACACAAGGAAATAAAGCATATGAAACAAGGATCAACAGAAACGCAAATAACAAAATCAAGATGTGCAAAGACTTACAAAGAAATAGATGCAAATTAAAAATAAATGTATGATATGTTACAGAAATATCAAGGAAAGACAAAAATAGACAAACTAGAGAAGATGTATAGGACTTCTCAAATAAAACTATAATACTCTATTTTTTAATTTAATAAATTAGAAGACACGGTATTTAATTAGGAGGTACACAGGGCGAGACAAAAGCAATTTTACAGTTGCTCGTACTTTTAAAAAAGACATGCAGGTCATGATTATTATAAAAGCTTTATTAACTCTGTTTCATGTACTCACAACTGTAAACCTACTTTTGCCTCAGCCTATATATAAAATTTTTACAAAATACAGCACAAACAGGCAAAAAAAAAAAAATGGAGAATGTCTTAGTCTGTTCTGGCTGCTGTTAACAAAATACCAAAAACTGGGTGGCTCATAAACAAAAGAAATTTGCTTCCCACAGCCCTGGAAGCTGAGAGTCTGAGACCAGGGCGCCAGCACAGTCAGGTGAAGGCCTGCTCTGTGCAGCAGACTTGTGCCCACAAATGGCAGAGAGGCAAGCAGGCTTCCTGGGGCTTCTTCCTAAGGGCATGAATGCTGCACGGGAAAGCTCTGCCCTTGTGACACCATCATGTCCAAAAACTCCCACCTCCTAACACCAAAGCATCACAGGTTAGCATTCCAACATATGAGTTCCGAGGGGACACAAATATTCTATCTACAGCAGAAAACGTTAAAGAAAGGTTAAGAACATGAAGAACAGGATGAGTTCAATGGGAGCTCTAATAAGAAATAAACAGGTAATATTCAAAGAAATAGTAAGAACTTCCCAGAACTGATAAGATGCAAGGAAGCTGTCCTTCTCAAAAGAGACCCAAGGCCTTACCAGAAGCAGCCCCCCGGTGGAAGAACACTACGTATACAACTGCGCAGGGTGGGGGGGGGCAAAGCAGGTCCACTGCTGCTCGCACAGGAAACAATGCAGTAATGAAACAGTAACACAAGAATACACCACTTCCCATACTCACAGCTGTAGGCCTACTTTTGCCCCACCCCCACTTATCAGTATGCAGAAGTGGCTGCCTAGTTCTCCATTCTCTTCACAGCTCAACTTCAGGGGCATACAGAACCTTATTCTGAGGGAGCTACTTATATAAACACATGGGCACTTAGCACCATCAAAACATTTGGTGTATGTTTTACCAACTCATTCTTCCACTAACTACAGTGTCTATTCCAAGCTGTTGTCATTGTCCAACCTTGACCATGCAACTTTCTTTCACAACAAAAGACTTGACCATGTACTTCATAAGGAAAATTTCAGACTTCTGGCCAAGATGGAGGCATAGGTATACTTCTCACCTTCTCACACAATCACAAAAAGGATAACAACCAATCTAAAAACAAAAAACAACCAGAACTGTGAGAAAAATGGAACTGTATGGCAGTCTGACAACCAAGGATTTAAAGAAGAAACATTCATTCAGACAGATACGGGAGGTGGAGGGGACACGATGTGGTGCAGCAAGGGAGAGGTGGTGGCAGTGAGGCAGTGGGGGTGGTGGCTGACAGAAGGGGCAGTCCCACATTCACATATGGCAGATAAAAACCAGGAGGGGCAACCAGGGAGCAAGCGATCCCAGTTCCAGGCCAGTCAGTGCAGCCCAGGGTTCTAGTGCCAGGACAATAAAGCCTCATAACTTCTGGCTGTAAAAACCAGTGGGGGTTGGAGCAGCAGAAGAAACTGCTGGTCTCTCAGGAGAGTCCATCCAAAGGGCCAACAGGGTCCTAGGACATATACAAACCCACCCACTCTGGGAATCAGCACCAGGGCAGCAGCTAGAAGGGCACCAATCACTTATCGGACTGGAGGAAGTGACTAGAAGAAACAGGGTGAGAGAGCCGAGCAAGCAGCATTGTTCCCTCTCTGATCCTTCCCCCGCAGACAGCACCACAAAGTGGTAAAGCAGACTGAACCAACCTGGTGAATACCTAAGGCTCTGCCCCTTACAGCATAACAGGTGCGCCAACACAGGGAGTCAAAGCAGCTCTTCCTAATACACAGAAACACAGGGAGGCTACCAAATTGAGAAGACAAAGAAATATAGCCCAAATGAAAGAACAGACTAAAACTCCAGAAAAAGACCTAAGCAACACAGAGATAGCCAACCTTTCAGGTGTAGAGTTCAAAACACTGGTGACCAAGATGCTCAGAGAAATGATTGAGTATGTCAATAAAATAAAGAAAGAAGTGAAGTCTATACAAAGTAAAATAAAGAAAAATATAGAGTGAAGCAACAGTGAAGGGAAAGAAATTGGGATCAAATCAAAGATTTGGAACCGAAGGAAAAAATAAACATTCAACTGGAACAGAAAGGAGAAACAAGAATTCAAAAAAAAAAAAAAAAAAACAACAACAAGGAGAGGCTTAGGAACCTCTGGGACAACTTTAAACGTGCCAACATCTGAATCATATGGGTACCAGGAGGAGAATAGGAAGACCAAGACATTGAAAACTTACTTGAAAAAATAATGAAAGAAAACTTCCCCAATCTGGTGAAGGAAATAGACATACAAGTTCAGGAAGCTCAGATAGTCCCAAAGAAATTGGACCCAAGAAGGCCATGCCAAGACACATGATAAGTAAAATGCCAAAGATTAAAGATAAAGAAAGAATCTTAAAAGTAGCAAGATAAAAGAAGAGAGTCACCTACAAAGGAGTTCCCATAAGACTAGCAGCTGATTTCTCAAAAGAAACTTCTTCCAGGCAAGAAGGGACTGGCAAGAACTATTCAAAGAGATGAAAAGCAAGGACCTACATCCAAGATTGCTCTATCCAACAAAGCTATTGTTTAAAATAGAAGAGCAGATAAAGTGCTTCCCAGACAAGGTAAAGCTTAAGGAGTTCATCATCACCAAGCCTTTATTATATGAAATGTTAAAGGAACTTATTTAGAAAAAAGAAGATCAAAACTATGAACAATAAAATGACAACCAACTCATAACGATCAACAACAGAATCTAAAAACAAAAACAAAAACAAACTAAGCAAACAATAGAACAAGAACAGAATCACAGAAATGGAGATAACATGGAGGGTTATCAGTGGGGAGGGAGAAGGGGAAGAATGGGGAAAAAGTATAGGGAGTAAGACTAATTGGTAGGTACAAAAAAGACAGAGGAGGTTAAGAAGAGTGTAGGAAATAGAGAAGCCAAAGAACTTATAACATACAACCCATGAACACAAATTAAGTGGGGGGATTGCTGGAGGGAATGGGGGTACCAGGCAGATGGGACAAAAAGGAAAATGCAACAAATGTAATGGCATAATCAATAAAATATACTTAATTTTTAAAAAGAGAAAAAAGAAAAGAAAATTTTATAGGCTTTTTAGGCATGAATCTTCTTAGCTTCCTGTATTCCAATACACAAATCTATCTATAATTCTGTCTACTCTGACACTTGTGCCTTGCTATTTCAATGAAATAGATATCCCACCTCAAAACTAATCCTATGTTCTAAACAACTCATTTCTCCTCTATCTAGGATTGTTGTTACTCCATCAATACTTTTTTACTTTCTGTACTTTCATAAGTTTCATCTCTATTAACTTCCTTAAAAAAAAAACAGCCCTTTTTTCCTTTTCTTAAAAAGTTACTATTAAATTAAAATCTCTCCTCTGATATTTTCCTTCTGGTGCCATTTCCCTCTCCCTCTCCTCTCCTTTCACTGTTAAGACTCTTAAAAGAGCAGTCCGTTCTCACTGCCTCCGTTTCCTCAAACTGGACTTGCCCCTCAACCCAGTGCCCACTGTTTCTTACCCACATCACCCCAATGAACCCATTTTTGCAAGGTCAATAAAAGCTCCCTGATCGTCAAATCACAAACATTCATTCTTCAGCTCATCATTTACTTGATTGCTCTCTTGTACGTGCCACTGCTAACCATTCCCTCTTTCTTAAGTCTACTCTCAGAGCTTCTATCAAGTAACTCTCCCTTCTTGCCCTCAATGCATGCTTAGCTTTCACTGTTCATACATACTCCCTCAGAGATTCATCAATACTGTAGCTTTCTCTATTAATTAGACATCTTTGGTTCCCAGAACAATAACGTCACGGTATATGTCTGTCAAACCCTGTAAACCTCAACATCAAGCCACAACTCATCTCAAAAACATCTCAAACTGTGTGTGTCAGAAGTTGAAATCATCGGCTGTCTACCCAAACTTGCACTTCCCTCCTATATTCACCATCTCAAATAAAGGTACCTCCAGCCACCCAGTTATTCGAACCAGAACTATGAAAGTTAACCTTCATTCCTCATCACCCACCTCACACCACCCTCCAACTAAGCCCTAAGCCCACCAATTCTAATTCCACAATGTCTCTTCTGTGGTTTTCTTTCTCCCTATCCTCCCCTGCCCTGGCTCGTGTCCTCATTATCTCTCTTCTGTACAATCTTTCTTCTTCTTTCCCTAACAATCCATCTTTGATACATTCATTTAAAGCAATCTTCTTTAAATGGAAACATGATCATGCAACATACACACACATGCACATGCACACTCCACTTTAGGATCAGGTCCTGCCTCAGGGTCAAGTCCACAGTCCCTAGCATAGCACAGAAGACACTTCCATGTACAGATCTACCTCTGAATACCCCCCACATTAACTCTACAACTCTACTTCAAGTTCCTTAAAGGTACTAAATAGTCCCTCTGCCCAGAATCTCCTTACTGACACTTTATCTGGCAAACATCTACTCATCCTTCAACATTCAACTCAAAACTCACCCCTTCTATAAAAGCTCAACCACTATGAAGTGCTAGAGAAGCTCCCTCTTCTTACCAACAAGATAGAACCTAAGAAACTATTCATAAAACTGTTACTGGTAGACGGTTGGAGCCCAGAGTCTCCCCGCTGCCCCAGTCAAGGTGGTGGCAGGGGGAGGTTCTTACACTGAATGCACTGCAAAGCCAGCAAGATAACTGGATAGAGGAAAAAGCTCTCCTCCCTCTTCCCATATTAGATCAGGGCATGGGACAAGGGGAAGGCTGGCACATAAGCCACAGAAGTTGAAATGGCCACAGGGGGAGGTGATGGACCAAAGAGACATGTCAGTCTGGCCTGGGGAAAGAAGGCAGTGGTTGGGAGTGAACCCACCCAAAGCATGCAAAATTTGGGGAGCTGGTCATTTCAAGAAAGCACCTGGTCCTCCCCACACCAAAGCTAATATAAACCGAGGGGAACAAAGAAGGCTCTCTCTCTCTTGCTCTTTGGCCGGCTCGCTCATGACCTGCACTTGGAGAGCAGACTTGCCTGTTCTCTCCATGAGGGAGGGAGGGAGGGAGGGAGAGAGAGAGAGAGAGAGAGAGTGTGTGTGTCTCTCTCTCTCTCCCCCACCTATTCGCCCCACCTGGTGATGCATTCACAGGTGTGTTCACTCGACCTTGTGGCCCTAGCAGCCACATGCGCTGTGGCAACGCCGGCTCTGCACTCAGGCTCCAGGAGGGAGCGTGAAACAGACAGCAGCCTGGGAACAAGCTAAACTACCTGCATGACTGCTTGGCAGCTGCCTGCGCGCTCCAGAGGACTGTGCTCTAAAATGGAGCAGGACCGGATCCAGAAACACATGAAAAGATGCTCCTTATCACTAGCTATCAGAGAGATGCAAATTAAAACCACAATGAGATACCACCTCACACCAGTCAGAATGGCCATCATAAACAAAACAACAAACAGCAAGTGTTGGAGAGGTTGTGGAGAAAAGGGGACCCTAGTACACTGTTGGTGGGACTGCAGACTGGTACAACCACTATGGAAAGCAGTATGGAATTTTCTAAGAAAACTAA
>PVKU01010686.1:5845-49921 GCA_004027475.1 Anoura caudifer | reverse complement strand
TTTTTTTTTTTTTTTTTTTTTTTTTTTTTTTTGTCTTGTAGCACCTGTTACATATGAGGGGCAGAGCCTTAGATGTTCACCAGAGTGGGGTAACGCACATTGCTGGGTTGTGATGCTGTATGTGGGGGAGGGGTCAGAGAGGGAACAATGGTGCTTGCTCCGCTCTCTCTCAGATTTCAGTCCCTTCTGCTGCTTCGCCCAAGCAAACTGGACCTTTCTGGTGCTGATTCCCATGTGGTTGTGCTTGTGTATGTTCTAGGACCCTGTGAGTCTCTCCAGTGAACTCTCCTGTGAGGCTGGGAGTCTCCCCCACTGCCTCAAACCCCACAGGTGTTTTCAATCATTGTTTGAGGCTTTATTTCCCCATGCTGGGCCCCTGGGTTGCGTAGTCTGTCTTGCTCCCCAGATTCACCTGGTTTATCTGCACACGAATGTGCAACTGCCTGGTCAGCTAGCTGCCTTGAGCTCCTCACTGGGTCTGCCAGCCACCACCTGCATGCCTGGGTCCACCAGCCACCGTTTTTTCCTGCCACAACCTCTCTCAGTTGGCCACCTCACTCTGCCCCTCTTACCAGTCTGGATGAATATGTCTATTTTAACTCCTTGGTTGTCGGACTTCCATATGGTTCAATTTTCTGTCAGTTCTGATTGTTCTTTTGTTTCTAAATTTATGTTGTCCTTATTTTGGTTGTGCAAGGAGGCACAGTGTGTCTACCTATGCCTCCATCTTGGCCAGAAGTTGAAATAACATTTTGAGGAAATAATTCTCAAATATGTGTAAGAGATACCTGGCGAACTTCTTTAAACACATTGCTGTACTCCATCTCTAGAGTTTCTGATTCAATAGTCCTGGGATAAGGACAAAAATTTTGCACTTCTAACAAGATCTCTGATGTTGTTAGTCTGGACAATAGACTTTGAGAACAACTATTATAAGAAAATATGCCAAGATTCATTGGTTACATGTAGGATATGGATCTAAAAAGAATCATTTTTTTTAATTCTACATAATATTATTCTATATGTTGAATGTTGATAATAAAGAATATATTTTTATAATCAGAAAAATATATAATTAGTATAAAAGAAAGGGGAGAAAATTTTAAAAATAATAAAAAAATAAAAGAAAGGGGGAAATCAGTTTTTAAAATATGTGTGTAGCAAACAAGTAAATCCTCTGTGACATTCTCCTTCATGTAAAATTCAAAGTGTAATATATGGTGATAGAAATCAGGGCCTTGGCAATGGTTTTTTGGGATGTGACATGTAAAGAAAAAGTAACAAAATAAAAAGACTAACAAATAGAACTACACCAAACTAAAAAACTTCTGCATTGCAAAGGAAACCATCAACAAAATAAAAAGACAAACTACTGAATGGGCAAAAATATTTGAAAAGGGTTAATAGCCAAAATATATAAAGAACTCATACAGTGCAATAGAAAAAAACTCAAACAATCCAATTTTCAAATAGGCAAATTACCTGACTAGACATTCTTCAAAGAAGATACGCATGCAAATGGCCAACAGGTACATGAAAAGGTGCTCAACATCACTAATCATCAGGGAAGTGCAAATCAAAACTACAAGATATCACCTCATAGCTATTAGAATGGCTATTATCAGAAAAACGAGAGATAGCAAGTGTTGGGGAGGATGTGTAAAAAATTGAATCCTTGCATAATATTGATGGAATTATGAATTAGTATAGCCATGATAAAAAAGTAAGATAGTTCCTAAAAAACTAAAAATAGAACTATAATATGATCCAGCAATTTCACTTCTGTGAATATATCTGAAGGAAATGAAAACACTATGTCAAAAAGATATATGCTCCCCACCAACCATGTTCATAGCAGCATTATTTACAATAGCCACACCCACATGGAAACAACCTAAGTGTCAATTGACAGACAACTAGCTAGAGAAGTTGTGGTATTTACATACAAGGGAATATTATCCAGCCATAAAGAGAAGGAAGTCACACCATTTCTAACAACATGGATGGACTTGTGGTGGGGGGAGGTGAAATTGGAGAAAGGTGGTCAAACTTCCAGTTGTAAAATAAGTAAGTACTGGGGTTGTAAAGTACAACAGGCTGAGAATAAACACTGCAGTTATACTTGAAAGCTGTTAAGAAAGTAAATACTAAGAGTTCCCATCACCAAAAAGACTTTTTTTCCTTTTTTGTATCTATATGAAATAATGGATATTAATTAAACTTACTGTGTACTCATTTCACAAAATATATAGGTCCAGTCATTATGCTGTACGCATTAAACTTATAGTGCTATGTGTCAATTATATCACAATAAAACTAGAAAAACAATTTGAGGATATCAGAACAGAAGTTGCCTATGGGGGTGGGGATTAACCAGAGGGGGTTAAAGGGGAACTTTTTAGAGTGATAAAAATATATACCATGACTGGGGTGGTAGTAACCCAGGAGTATACATACATTTATCAAAGCTAATCTAATCATACATTTAAGATCGGTATGTTTCTCTATGTGAATTTAACACATTAAAAACAACAACAACACTATTCCTCCAAGGAATAGTGACCTTTTGGTCAAAATGGCAGTGTACGTAAACACGGCTCACCTCTTGCACAACCACATCAAAATTACAACTAAAATATAGAACAACCATTTCTCAGAACCATCATAAACTGAGTTGAATGGAAGTCTGACAACTACAGAATTAAAGAAACCACATCCATCCAGACCGGCAGGAGGGTCATAGACCCAGAATGGGCTGAACCCTCACCCATGTGTGGTCCATAAAAATTTGGGAGGGATATCTCGGGAACAAAGAGTACCAGCCCAACATCAGGCCCCCAGCCCAGGGTTCCAGTGCTAGGAAGATACCGTATTTTTCAGACCATATGACACACCTAGGTTTTAGAGGAGGAAAATGGGGGGGGGGGAATTTTGAAACAAAAAATGTGGTAAAATATTTAATAACATAAATAACATAATATTTCACTAATGTAAATGTAAACAGAACTCAACAGCAGCATTAACAACCATTATTCCTCCCAAATTTGGGGGGAGAAAGTATGTCTTATAGTCTGAAAAATACACTAAGTCCCCAAAACTTCTGGCTGCAAAAACCAGAGGGGATCGAGTCAGTGGAAGAAACTTCTGAAGCCCCAAGCAGACAGATACACACACCCTCACCTACACAGACACACTCCCTCTTAGGTCCAGCACCAGGGCAATACCTTGAAAGGCAGTGGCATAGAGGGAGAAACTGAAGTGTTTGGCATTAATGCAAGCAGAGGCCATTGTCCATATTCTAAACCCTCCCCCAACAGAGCCAGCAAGCTGATGCCATATCTGAGACTCCATCCACCTGGCTAACACTATTTGACCTGCCTTGGAGACCTGCCTCACAGTCCCTCAGGTAATCCCCTCACCATTGTTAATGTTCATGGGTCATGCATATAGGTTCTTTGGCTACTGCATTTCCTATACTGTACTCTACATCCCCATAGCTATTTTTAACTACCTATTTGTTAATTCCCTTACCTCTTCACCCATTCCCCACTCCCCCTTTTCATCTGGCAACCATCAAAACACTCTGTATCCAGAATCTGTCTCTGTTCTACTTGTTTGCTTAGTTTGTTTTTTAGATTCAATTGTTGATAGATATGTATTTTTGCCATTTTATTGTTCATAGTTTTAATGTTCTTTTTCTTAAATAAGTCCTTTTAACATTTCATATAATAATGGTTTGGTGATGATGAACTCCTTTAGTTTTTTCTTGTTTGGGAAGCTCTTTATCTGCCCTTTGATTCTAAATGATCACTTTGCTGGGTAAAGCAATCTTGGCTGTAGGTCTCTGCTTTTCATGACTTTAAATATTTCTTGCAAATCCCTTCGAACCTGCAATGTTTATTTTGAGAAATCAGCTGACAATCTTATGGGAACTCCCCTGTAGATAACTAACTTCTTTTCTCTTGCTGCTTTTAACATTTAGCATATTAACTATGATGTGTCTTGGAGTGGGCCTCTTTGCATCTGTCTTGTTTGAGTCTCTCTGTGCTTCTTGGACTTGCATGTCTGTTGCCTTCACCAAATTAGGGAAGTTTTCTTTCATTATTTTTTTCAATAAGTTTCCATTTTCTTGCTCTTTCTCTTCTTCTGGCACCCCTATCATGCAAATGTTGGGCCTCTTGAAGTTGTCCCAGAGGCTGCTTAACTTATCCTCATTTTTTTTTATTCTTTTTTCTTCTTGCTGTTCTGCTTGGTTGTTTTTTGCCACTTATGTTCCAAATCATTGATTTGATTCTTGGCTTCACCAACTCTACTGTTGTTTCCCTATAAATTAATTGTTCTTTATTTCAATTAGTATATCCTTCATTTCTGACTGAATCTTTTTTTATGCTGTTGAGATCTCACTAAGTTCATTGAACATCCTTATAACAAGTGCTTTGAATTTTGCATCTGATAGATTGCTTATCTCCATTTCATTTAGCTCTTTTTCTGGAGTTTTGATCTGTTCTTTCATTTGGGCCATGTTTCTTTGTCTCCTCATTTTGGCAGCCTCCTGTCTTTGTTTCTATGTATTAGATGGAGCTGCTTTGATTCCGTGTCTTAGTAGTATGACCTAATGTGTTAGGTGTCCTATAGGGTCCAGTGGCACAGCCTCCTCTTATCACCCAAGCTGGGTTACCCGAGGTACGCTTTTTGTGTGGGCTGAGTACACCCTCCTCTTGTAGTTGAGACTTGGTTGCTGTTGACAGATCAATGGGAGGGATTAACCCAAGCCAATCAGCTGCAAGGATTGGCTGTGACTACTTACCACCAACCTCCACTTTCTGTGGAGGATCGGTTGTGCAGGGGCAGGATGGTGGTGGTCTGACACAGTCTGTAGGGTGCACTGGCCCTGGGGTTTCCCAGGTGGTGCAGGCCAAGGTCATCCCTGACCTGTGTTTTGCCCAGGCTGCCCTTCTTGAGCTATAAAGCAATCTGAGGTGGCCACTACTTGTACTGGACTTGGAGATTCCTAAGTGAAGCCAAGCTGTGAATCTAGGCTGGTGACTGTTAGTGTCAGGTCTGGGGCTCACTGAGGCAGCTGTTACTTTTTTGAGAGGATTTAGGAAGTGGTGAAACATGAGCCTAGACCAGCCATTCATATGGAAAAGTAGATTAGGTAGGTGCACAAGTTGGGTGGGGCTGTGTCTCTGGGGATCTCCAAGGAGGGTCAAACAGTGTTAACAAGTTCAATAGAGTCTCTGGCTCTGTGAGGGGAGAGTTTAGAAAAGAGACAATGGCCTCTGCTTGCATTAATGCCAGACACTTCAGTTTCTCCCTTTATGCCACTGCCTTTCAAGTTACTGTCCTGGTGCTGGAGCTAAGAGGGAGTGAGTCTGAGTAGGAGAGGCCGTGTGCGTCTTCTTTAAGAGAAACTGCTTAGGGTTTCAGCAGTTTCTTCCACTGACTCGATCCCCTCTGATTTTTGCAGCCAGAAATTTTGAGGACTTATCTTCCTGGCACTGAAACCCTGGGCTGGGGGCATGGCACTGGAACCCTAGGCTGGACTGGGACTCTTTGTTCCCGAGATATCCCTCCCAAATTTTTATGGACCACACATGGGTGAGAGTCTAGCCCATCCTGGGTCTACGCCCCTCCTACCAGTCTGGATGGATGTGGTTTCTTTAATTCTATAGTTGTCAGACTTCCATTCAACTCAGTTTATGATGGTTCTGAGAAATGGTTGTTCTATATTTTAGTTGTAATTTTGATGTTGTGCAAAGAGGTGAGCCATGTCTGCATACTCCACCATCCTGACTGGAAGTGCCGTGACAACTTTTCATATCCTTTAGAACAACTCTGATGTTTGGCCTTGCAAATTGAAGGGCTTTCACTGTAATCTGTTTTCAAATATGCTCTATCAAAAGGTTGTATGCTTTTTAAGAACATGTCTATTTGTCTTAGTAACCTTAGTGCCTGGCATTGTACCTGGCATATAGTACATATTCTAAAAATATGTGACCCAGATGTGGCAAGATCTTGGTGGGCAAATTTTGGTCATCACATTCCCATCTTGAACTGAGACTCAGCATTTCAATGCATTTTCAAAAGAAATTAAATTTCCAACACATCAATAAGGGATGTCTATTTTACTGAAAAATTCTTGGGGAGTCAGAAAGGAAAGTTTACATTACATATAATATAGCAATACTGCATAAAAGTTCCTTTAAATATTTCTTTTCTTTTTCTTCAAAATCCTCTCCAGTATAAGCTACTTCATTTTTCCTTCCTTCTCTTCCTCTTCCTTTACCTCAGCCTCTAAAAAATATGCTCTATTTTCCCAAAGCTGTTCAGTTTTCAGCCTTAGAGTGCCAACCCACTCAGCTAAGTAACAGCCTGGTGGTTGGTTAATGGAGTAGAACCATCTGTCTATTGTTCTTCAAGCTTGATGCTTACGAGCTCATCTTCACCCCCACCCCAAGCAGCTGATCAAAGTATTCACTAACCTACATAGGGGTTTCCTGAAAGGGGAGTGAGAGGATAGGGTGCTAAGAGAGGGAAGAATCTACTGCTAAGAAAATAAGACTTTTCTCCTTCAGGTTACAAAGATATATTGAATGAATGAATGAATCAAGATTATCACCACCAAGCCTTAGTCAATGTCAAGACACAGATGCCTGCCACAGTTACCATTTCCCTTAATCCTAATCCCTTCTCCTGCAGGATCCTAATCAGGCACTCTTCAATGGGTTTCTGGCTTAACAGAAATGACAGCAAAACTCTGTGCCTGAAATATAGAGCCTTCTGAGTAACTAAGTTGTCCCCTAGTGTGCGTTCTCTGGCCCTCTTGCTGGGCCCTCCTTCATTGGCATCTAGGCCTCATCTGTCTTCTTGGTCTCTAATCCAAGAATTATGCTTTGACCATAATTACCTGTCTGGTACAGCCTCCGGCCTCACTCTGATCTGTGCCACCTGGACATAACCCTCTTCTATCCTTGTTCCACTGCTTCAGTTCTGTCACGAACACTGGATGCTGAGCTTTCTAAAGAAATGGTAGTGGGATGAAGAGTCTCCTGTTATTTAAACACTAATTCTATGCCAAGACCTGTGATTAAGGGCTCTTAACCAGCATGTTTGGGTTAAATACTGCTCTTCCTTGGGCAAGTTATTTGACTTTTCTGTGCCTCAGTTTTCTCTTATGGAACATAAAGATAATAATAGTAACTTCTCCATTCATGGTCATTGTGGATATTATTACTATTACTGTTCACATATATTGACTTTATTTAATTCTCACAAAAATATTGGAACGTAAATATTATTTTCCCTGACTCACAGGTTTTACAGAAGAGGAAACTAGAGTTCAGATAAAGTGACTAACTTGCCTATGGTAACAGAGCCAGTGAGTGGGGGAAGCAAGATCTAAATTTGGATCTATTTGATCCCCAGACCCCATGCCCTTTCCATCACATCAGGCTTCCTCCAAAGCCAACTGCCTCCAAGGTATGGAGTAGCCAAGGCTCCTTGGGAAAAAGTAAAGAACAAGAGGCCTCCAGATGGGGCAATCTCTCTTGTAGCATATTCAGGAAGTAATGGAGACAAATGGAATGAATATGAAACTAGAATTAAAATCAGCAGCCCCACTTTGTCACTCACTAGCAAAGTATACATGTGTAACCAATCCTCAACACCATCATCTGGAAAATGGGAATAATAATACTGTTTATAACCATAATAGTAGCCCTGTGCTGGGAGCCCATGGTGACAGCAGTGAATTTGTGTGCAGTGTAAGCCATGTAAAAGTACACTGCCTATTGTGAATTGTGTCACAAATGTAATGTTACTCTTCAAAGGCAGCATGGGATAGTGAAAAGAGAGATAGTTGTGGAGCCAAGAGAAATGGAGTCAAATAGCAGTAGCTGAGTATCCTGGGTGGGTTATTTCACTCCTTGGAGCCTCAGTGTCCTCATAAAATGGGAATATATCAAACTCTTTCCATTATGAGTGGCAGAAAACACAATTCAGAAAGGCATTTGCACAAAAAAGGAGTTTATTGTCACCTAAGTATTTGGACTACAGTTAAGGTATGCAAACAATGTCCCCAGTCACCACAGGCTCTCTCGACCTCTTAATTCTGTTCTCAGCTTCATCATTTCATTCTCCTTGAATAGTAGCCTCCCCCTCAGCACATCAGGATTATATCCAACTGCTTGAACAAACACAGAGCGAAAAACTTTCTTGCAAAATTTCCAGAATTAATTCTCATTTACCAGACTTGGATCATATGTCCATTCCTGGACCAGTCATTGAAGCTGGGAGACAATAATATTGGAATGGCCAAGCCCTGGAATAAGAGGGCTGAGATGATCCTCATTATAAACCTGTAAGCTGAGAATAGGATCAGTGGAGTGGTTCTCTAAAAGACAAAGTACTATTACCTGAAAGGAGGAGAATGGATGACAGTCCAGCAGCCCCAGATGTCTCTAGGTGGAGTTGTCTCCAGCTTTAAATGAGCCCTATATGTAAGTAGGTAACTGTTATAGAGGACAGGGCTCTGCAAAGTAGAATTTGAGCTATTGAGAAGTCAGTCCAACAAAAGGCAAAGGAATATCCTGACTGAGGCAAATGTGGAAGGTCCCAAGATGGCAGTAAGGTAGTGGACCCCACACTGGACTAGTGCTCAAGCAAAACTCAAAGTCAGCCCCACAAGGGGGAGAGTTGAGGGCTCAGTATGGGCAGGTGATGAGATATGGTTGGGATGGTGGCCAAAAGGCCAATGCTGGCAGAGCTGTGCCTCTGGCTTTTGGTTGAGTGGACAGCTTGTCCCCTTCAAAAGGCCAGGCCCAGCAGGCGAAGGAAACCATAGCAACCACAAGTTAAGGAAGACTGATGAAAAGCTTGTAAACACAGCTTCCAGCCATGTGGCATAGTTTTGGGCTCCTAGGAGACAGCCACATAAAGACCAGTCTGGCTCATGACAATCAGGCAAAGGGAACTATTTCTGGGCTCAAATGTGGGCCTATGCAGAGTCTGCAAACCAGACAGGCAAACAGACATCATGGCTGCAAAACAGCATCTTTGTGTGCTGTACTTCTAGTTGCTCATGTGTGCCAGGTGGCCAAGTTTGCCCTTTGTGCCTTTATCAGTTTATGTCTACCTCCCCATCCCATCTCTGTACAAACTTCTGACCCACCCTCAGCTCTGGGTGGCAAGTGACCACATACAGAGTGGCAGCAACTGGGAAACCTAGTAAGGGGTTCTATGTTGTTCAGTCATAAATAACCAGCTGTGTCATGCAACTTCCTGAGCTACACAACTGGCAATGACAACCTGCCTTCCCATCCATCATCAGGCAGTGATTGTGGGTCCTCAGCAGGGTGCTGATAACTACATTTTTCAAGGTCGTGGCCAGGCCCACTTTTCACCAGCGGAGAGTTAACCGTTACTCCACAATGCTCGGTATGACAGTATCCACCTAGAATGTGCAAATTTAACAAGATATAAAATCTGCTTCTTCTCCAATCTGATTTTCCAAAGAGAAAATAGAAAAATCAGCAAACTCTTTTTGCTTGAGAAATACTTGAAATTTTAGGGGCATAAAACCCAAATAGTAACTATGGCAACACAAGGCACTTCAATAAGACTAACACATTATTTCCAGCACAATAGTCTGGCTTGTGCTCAGAAAGCATAGGTAATGTTAGCTGAAAGCAATTCCTGAATTAGGTGGGGTGGAGGGTGCGGGGGAGGGGTGATGTGGAATAAATCCTCTGGCAGTGGAAGCTTCATGCTTAGGCTTCTGGTTTCAGGCCTCTAGATTCAGCAGCAAAATGAATTAACTACTGGATTCATATTTTGCATCTCCACACTAATGAACTGGCAATCCCTCATCCTCTGCTTGGACTTCTTCACTTCCAACAACGTTATTCAAACCCCAGGACTCACAGCAACAGTAGTGAGAATATGGTTTGTAAAAATTACAGAATCAGGCAACTTGACCAGACATTAGGATCATCCAGATTGGGAGTCTCTTGAAGGCAGAAGAATGTGTTATATGTCTTACACAGTGCTGAGGACCTGCCCATGGTGAGTGAAGCTCCATCTGAGCTCATTTATTTTACAGATCCAGGAAAATTAGGAAACCTGGCCAGGGTCATTCAGAATCAAGAGCCAACATGGACTTCTGCTTATGAAGCAAAACAGAATGGAGTTTGCATCCTGGCTGTTGTAGACTCTGGGCAAGTCACTTAATTTTTGAAACTGAGTTTACCTAAGAATAATAATAATTATGATAATAGCAGTCACATAAGAATAATAAAAGAGTATACTTTTTAAGATTGTTGTAAAAATAAATAATCTATGTAGTACATTTAGCATATAATAGGCACCCCCAAAATAATTGATACTATTATTATTAATGGCAAAGCCAGAACTAGACCAATTACTCCTAGAAGACTCCCTCACGATGCAAGAGGAGATCCAACTTCATTTAAATCCATAGTCCCACTTCTTTCCACACCCCATCCTCTGACATAAACTACCATTAATCAGTTCATTTAAAAAAATTTTTTATTGTTGTTCAATAACAGTTGTCCCCATTTTTCCCCCATTGCTCTCTCCTGGCCTGCCCATAATCTCCTCGCCCCCAGTCCTTCCCCCGTCATTGTCCTTGTCCATGAGTCTTTTATACATGTTCCTTGACTTGACCTTTCCCCTTTCTCCCATTATCCCCCTACCTCCTCCCCTCTGGTCACTATCAGTTTGTTCTTTATTTCTGTCTCTGGTTCTACTTTGCTCACTTGTTTGTTTTGTTGATTAAGTTCCACTTATAGGTGAGATCATATGGTATTTGTCTTTCACTGCCTGGCTTATTTCACTTAGCATAATACTCTAGTTCCATCCATGCTGTCGCAAAGGGTAGGAGTTCCTTCTTTCTTTCTGCTGAGTAGTATTCCATTGTGTAAATGTACCACAGTTTTTTGATCCACTCTTTACTGATGGGCACTTAGGCTGTTTCCAGAACTTGGCTATTGTAAATAATGCTGCTATGAACACTGGGGTGCATAGGTTCTTTTGATTGGTGTTTCAGGATTCTTAGGGTATAATCCCAGCAGTGGAATAGCCAGGTCAAAGGTAGTTTCATTTTTAGTTTTTTTAGGAAATTCCATATTGTTCCATTGGTCCACAGTAGCTGTACTGGTCTGCATTCCCACCAACAGTATACTAGGGTTCCCTTTTCTCCACATCCTCACTAGTACTTGTTGTTTGTTGATTTGTTAATAATGGCCACTCTATCAAAAAACTATGGTACATTTACACAATGGAATTCTATGCAGCAGAAAGAAGGAGCTCCTACCCTTTGCAACAGCATGGATGGAACTAGAGAGCATTATGCTAAGTGAAATAAGCCAGGCGGTAAAAGACAAATACCATATGATCTCACCTTTAACTGGAACCTAATCAACAAAATGAACAAGCAAGCAAAATATAACCAAAGACATTGAAATTGAGAACAGGCTGACCGTGACCAGAGGGGAGAGGGGAGGGGATAATACGGGAAAAGGGTTAAGGGTTTACAGGAACAATTATAAAGAACACATGGACAATAACAAGAGGGTGGAAACAGGGGAAGGAGGTGGGGAGGGCTGAGGTGGTGGGGAGGGGTGAGGGGAAAGGCAGAAAACTGTACTTGAATAACAGTAGAAAAATGTTAAAAATAAACAAACAAACAAATAAATAAATAATGACAGGAACCAGAGGGTAGGGGGGACAGGGTAACAGGGGAAAAAGGGGGAAGGGTCATTAAGGAACATGTATAAAGGACCCAGGGGCAAAGCTAAAGGAGGGTAGGACTGAGGGTGGGAGGTGGGGCAGGGAAAAGTGGTGGCAGGAAAATAGAGACAACTGTACTTACACAACAATAAAAATAAATATTTTTTTTTTAAAAAGGCCATTCTGGCCAGTGCGAGGTGGTATCTTATTGTGGTTTTAATTTGCATCTCTCTGATGGCTAGTGATGTTGAGCATCTTTTCATACATCTATGGGCTCTCTGTATGTCCTCCTTGGAGAAGTGTCTGTTCAAGTCCTTTACTCATTTTTTAACTGGATTGTTTGTCTTCCTGGTGTGGAGTCATGTGAGTTCTTTATATATTTTGGAGATTAAACTGTTGTCCAGGGTATCATTGGCAGATATATTTTCCTATACAGTTGGTTCCCTTTTCCTTTTACTGATGTTTTCTTCAGCTGTGCAAAAGCTTTTTAATTTGATGTAGTCCCATTTGTTTATTCTTTCCTTTATATCCCTTGCTCTAGGGGACATATCAGTGAAAATATTGCTGCATGGGATATCCAAGATTTTCCTGCCTACATTCTCCTCTAGGACTTTTATGGTGTTATGACTTATGTTAAAGTCTTTTATTTTTTTATTTATTGTCTTAAGTTTATTTTCGTGTATAGTGTAAGTGGGTGATCAAATTTCTTCTTCTTCGTCTTCTTCTTTTTTTTTTTTTTTTTTGCATGTAGCTGTCCAGATCTCCCAACACCATTTGTTGAAGAGGCTATTTTTACTCCATTTTATGCTTCTGCCCCCTTGGTCAAATATTAATTGGACATAGAGACTTGGGTTTATTTCTGGACCCTCTATTGTGTTCCATTGGTCTATGTATCTGTTCTTATGCCAGTACCATAATGTTTTGATTACAGTAGCCTTGTAGTATAATTTGATATCAGGTATTGTGATTCCTCCTACTTTGTTCTTCTTTCTCAAAATTGCTGAGGCTATTCAGGGTTATTTATGGTTCCATATAAGTTTTTGAAATATTTGTTCTCTATCCGTAAAATATGTCATTGGTATTTTAATAGGGATTACAATGAATATATAAATTACTTTAGGTAGTATGGACATTTTAGTGATGTTAATTCTTCCAATCCATGAATACAGTGTATGCTTCCATTTAGATTCCACATATAAGTGAAATCATAAGGTATTTGTCTTTCTCTGACTTATTTCACTTAGCATAACACCTCTAGGTCCATCCATGTCACAAATAGTAAGATTTCATTTTTTATGGCTGAGTAATATTCCATTGTATACATGAACTACTTCTTTATCTATTTGTCTATTAATAGACACTTATGCTGCTTCCATATCTTGGTTACTGTAAATAATACTGCAGTGAATATGTGGATGCATATATCTTTTCAAATTAGTGGTTTAGATGTTTTGGATAAATACCCAGGAGAGGGGTCATATGATAGTACTATTTTTAATGTTCTGAGGAACCTCCATTCTGTTTTCCATAGTGGCTGCACCAATCTGCATTCCAACCAACAGTGTACAAGGATTTCCTTTTCTCTACATCCTCACCAACACTTGTTTGTTGATTTATTGATGGTAACCATTCTGGCAGGTGTGAGGTGATATCTCATGGTGGTTTTGACTTGCATTTCCCTGATGATTAGTGACATTGAGTATCTTTTCATATGTCTATTCACCATCTCTATGTCCTCTTTGGAGAATTGTCTATTTAAATTCTCTATGCATTTTTTTTTATCCGATTGTTTGGGGGTTATTTTAGTGTTAAGTTGTATGAGTTCTTTATATATTTTGGATATTAACCCCTTATCAAATGTATCACTGGCAAATATCTTCTCTCAATTGGTAGGTTGTCTTTTTGTGTTTTGTTGATGGTTTCCTTTGCTGTGCAAAAACTTTTTAGTTTGATGTAGTCCCATTTATTTTTCTTCTTGTTTCACTTGCTTAAGGATATATATCAGAAAAAATATATAATTAAGAGTGATGTAAAAGAGTTTACTGCCTATGTTTTCTTCTAGGAGTTTTATAGTTTCAGGTCTTAAATTTAAGTCTTTAATCAATTTTGAGTTTATTCTTGTATATGATGTAATAAGGTGATCTAGTTTCCTTTTTTTTTTTTTTTTTGCATGTATCTCTCCTGTTTTCCCAGCACCATTTATTACAGAGACGGTCTTTACCCCATTATATATACTTGACTCTTTTGTCATACTTTAATTGACCACATAGGTATGGGTTTATTTCTGAGCTCTTTATTCCGTTCAATTGATCTATGTGTCTATTTTTATTCCAGTACAATGCTATTTTGATTACTATAACCTTGTAGTATAGTTGGTATCAGATAGTGTGATACCTCTAACTTTGTTTTTTTCTGTCAAGATCGCTTTGGCTATTTAGAGTCTTTTGTGGTTTCATATAAATTTTAGGATTATTTGTTCTAGTCTTGTGAAAAATGCTGTTGGTATTTTCATAGGGATTTTATTGAATCTATAGATTGCTTTGAGTAATATAAACATTTTAATGATGTTAATTATTCCTACCCATGAGCATGGTATATGCTTCCATTACTTGTACATTTTTCAATTTCCTTCTGAGTACAGGACTTTTACCTCCTTGATTCAATTTATTCCTAGGTATTTTTTTTCTTTTTGAAACAATTGTGAATAGGATTGTTTTCTCAATTTCCCTTTATGATAGTTCATTATTGGTATGTAGAAATGCAATTGATTTCTGGATATTTATTTTGTATCCTGCAACTTTACTAAATTTATTTATCAGTTCTAATAGTTTTTTGGTGGAATCTTCAGGGTTCTCTCTATATATTATCATGTCATCTGCAAATAGAGTTTTACTTCTACCTTTCCAATATGGATGCCTTTTATTTCTTTTCCTTTTTAATCTGATTGCTGTGGCTAAGACTTCCACTACAATGTTGAATAAAAGTGGTGAAAGTGGACATCTTTGTCTTGTTCCTATTTTAAGATAAGTGCTTCTATCTTTTTACCATGTATATGATGTTAGCTATGGGTCTGTTTTATATAACCTTTACTATGTTGAGGTATAGTACCTCTATTCCCTTTGCTGAGAGTTTTATTGTAAATGGATACTGGATTTTTCTGCCTCTATTGACATGTTCATATGATTTTCATCCTTCATCCTTTGTTTATATAGAGTATCATGTTACTTCATTTGCAGATATTGAACCAACTTTGCATCCCAGGAATAAATCCCACTTGGTCATGCTGAATTTGGTTTGCTACTGTTTTGTTAAGGATTTTTGCCTGTATCTTCATTAGGAATATTGGCCTACTATTTTCTTTCTTTCTTTCTTTCTTTCTTTCTTTCTTTCTTTCTTTGTATTGTCTTTGGTTTTGGAACCAAGGTAATTCTGGACTTGTAAAATGAGCTTCCTTCCTCTTCAATTTTTTTGGAATAGAGGTTAAGTAAAAAAAAAAATTAATGAAGAAGAGTGGCATTGTTTTACATATGCAAATCTCCTTAATGCCTGGCTTGATAGAAGACAACTGGGTTCTCATATTTGCTTCTGCATGCAATCTATTGTGATTTGTTATTTGAAGTACATGAAGAAAATACAGTTTCACACAGATGTGTACTAGTCATTAAAGGGAAATAATATTATTTCCCTTCTCAGATATTTGTGAATTTTCTTCTTAGATACTACATCAAAACTCAGCAAGTGATGTTTTCTTAAACATTAGTTGCATGTAGAATCTGAAACCATATTAGTTATTTTTTCATATTTGTTACATTAAAATATATTGGCCTATCATGCACTTTAAATGGATTTTTTTAACTATGCATGATCTTTCAACATCATGTATTGGTATTTGGAAAATACTGCCTCACTGAGCTATTCAGATCTTTCAAATGTTGTCACATTTCATTATACAAGATCATACTCATTAACATCACTACCAATTGCATGAGATAAGTCTTTAAGTATTCGAAAGTTGTCAAGTTCATAGTGACAGATATTCTTTTCTTTTTAATCTTCACCCAAGGACTTTTTTATTGCTTTTAGAGAGGGGGGGAGGGAGAGAGAAAGGGAAAGAAAGAAACATCGATGCAAAAACAAAGCATCTATCGGTTGCCTTCTGTATTCAGACTGGGGATCACACGCACCTGGACCAGAGATCAAACCCACAACCCAGGCATGTGCTCTGACTAGGAATCAAACCTGCAACCCTTTGGTTATGGGACAATGCTCCAAACAATTGAGCCACACTGGCTAGGGCCATAGTGACAGATACTCTGATTTTCACTTGAAAGCTAGAATTTGATCTTTGGTAACAAATACCATCAGTATTTTCCTTGACAAGCTCATTTCAATTATTTTTGAGAAATTTTCTGCCACATACTTAAGATGGAGTAACTATAGTTTTTGTTAAAAGATAATTTTTTAAGAAACATAAAACCATAACTGTCATATAGATATAAAATGAACACGTGTTAAAATTTTAATTTAACTCATAATGGAGGTGCCAGGCAGATGTTTTAACCAGTTCAAAGGAGAAGTCAAAGATGCACAAATTTATAATGAATAAAAGAATGTTGAAATTAATGTGCAAATGGCATAAACCTGGCTTTTTCATAGAGGGGGAAGGGATATCTTCAACCTGACAGAATTCATTTGCATATCTATAGACAAGAATTATTTTGCATTGCTATCAGTTATCTACAATTTACAGAGTTGTAATACCTTCGTAGAATCATAATCAGCTAAGCATGTGCTGTAGACAAGGCACAGTTTTCCTGTAAGCACAATTCTCTATACACTTCTGTCACTCATTCTTTTATAAAAAATGGCGTTTTGTGGGGAAAAAAAAAGCAGATACTTTAGCTCACAACTTAACAGTTGCGCCGCAAGTGCACTTCCTGAGACAATCATCCTGCTTTCGTATGCAACACAAGTAACACAAGGTTTGGAGCCACTGCCTCCATTTCTGCCAAGATACCAGCAGCTTTAGCTACCATTGCATTTGCACCATTAGTACAAACATCAACACAGGGAAATGGCAAATGATGGTCTTTGTATTAATCTAAAAATAGTTTTGGGCCTGGCCAGGGTGGGACTTGGTTGGAGCATCAACTCATACACCAAAAAGGTTGCAGATTTGATACCTGGTTGGGGTGTGTAGGTGAGGCAACAGATCAATGTTGTTCTCTCACATCAATGTCCCTTCCTCTCTCTCTAAAATCAACAAACATATTCTTGGGTGAAGATAGATAGATAGATAGATAGATAGATGATAGATAGATAAAAATAGTTTTGACCTTGAGGATCCCCTGACAGGGTCTTGTGGAACCCTAGGACAACTGTCCTAAAGTATATTGTTGATCAAGGAAATGATCTAATGAAGAATGGGCAAAAAGAACCAAAGAGCCAACCTTGACTGGTATGGCTCAGTGCATTGGGCATCACCCCACAAACCTAAAGGTCGCCAGGTAGATTCCCAGTCAGGGCACAGGCCTGGGTTTCGGCCCAGGTCCCAGTTGGGAGTGTTCAAGAGACAACCAATTGGTGTTTCTCTCTCACATCTAAATTTCTCTTTTTTTCTTCCTTCCCCTCTCTCTAAAAATGGATAAATAAAATCTTAAAAAAAAAAAAAAAAGAAGCAGCAAAGAACCAGACATTTGCAAATTGAATACTCAGACCTTGCATGAGGAAGAAAAAGTTATCAAAGAGAATTTAGGAACAGTGCCATAAAGTTGGGGGAGTAAGGAATTTGAACACGATAGCAAAACCCACTAAAAATCTAGAAACACTAATTCAAAAGAACTTATGCACCCCTATGCTTATACTAACAATATTTACAATAGCCAAGTGGGGGAAACAGCCTAAGTGCCCATTAGTAAATGACTGGAACTGTGGTACATTTACACAGTGGAATACTACATAGCAGAAAAAAGGAACTCCTACCTTTCTCAACAGCATGGATGGAACTGGAGAATATTATGCTAAGTGAAATAAGCTGGTAGTGAAAGACAAACACCATATGATCTCACCTATAAGAGGAACCTAATGAACAAAATAAACTAATGAGTGAAGTAGAACCAGAGGCAGGCAAACAAGGAACATGCTGACAGTGACCATAGGGGTAGGTGGAAGGAGATAAGGGTGGAAAGAAGGGGAAGGGACTGATCAAGGAACATGTATGAATGACCCATGGACATGGACAACAGGATGGGGATTGACTGTGGGAGCAAGAGGTGGTCTGGATGGAGGAGGGCAAAAAGGGAAAAATTGGGACAACTGTAATAAAATAACAATAAAATATTTAATTTTTAAAAAACACTAAAATTGGTATGCTTTGTTGTTACTATGGACTGGCAATTCCAAACAATTCCAATGATAAAATACTCCTCCCACCTGGCTGGTGTAGCTCAGTGGATTGAGTACAGGCTGTGAACCAAAGGATCACTGGTTCAATTCCCAGTCAGGGCACATGCCTGGGTTGCAGGCCAGGTCCCCAGTGGGGGTTGTTCAAGGGGCAACCACACATTGATGTTTCTCTCCCTTTCCCCTTCCTTTTTCCTCTCTCTAAAAAAATAAATAAATAAAATCTTTTAAAAAGTATCTAAAAAAATAACTTGTTAAAAAATACTCCTCCCTAACTTCCAACCAAGATGGAGGCATAGAACACACTGTGCCTTCTTGCACAACCAAAAGTAAGGACAACAAAGATTTGGAAACAAGAAAACAACCAAAACTGTAGAAAACTGAACTGTACAGAAACCCAACGACCATTCATCCAGACTGGTAAGAGGGGCGGAATCACAGCAGGAAAAAGTGGAGGTTGGTAGACCCAGGCATGCAGGCAGCAGCTGGAAGATCCCAGGCATACAGGCGGTGGCTATTGGACCCCGGGCACTGGGTCCCAATGGGCAGACCCAGTGAGGGCGAGCAAGGCGGCTGGCTGACCAGGTGGTCCCACATTCACATGCAGATAATCCAGGCAAAAATGGGGAGCGAGACAGACCTTGCAACCCAGGACCCTAGCACCAGGAAATAAAACCTAAAAACACTGATTGAAAACACTTGTCGGGGTTGAGGTGCTAGGAGAGACTCCCAGCCTCACAGGAGAGATCACTGGAGAGACCCACAGGGTCATTGAATGTACACAAGTCCACCCACATGTAAATCAGCACCAGAAGGGCCCAATTTGCTTGGGGGAAGCGGCAGAAGGGACTGGAATCTGAGAGAGAGCACAGCAAGTGCTATTGTTCCCTCTCAGACCCCACCCCCACATACAGCATCACAACCCAGTCACTAGGCTGTCCCGCCCTGGGGAACACCTAAGGCTCCACCCCTCACTATGTAACAGCTGTGACCAGACTAAAAAGAAAAAAAAAAATGGCTCAAACCGGAGAACAGATCAAAGCCCCAGAGCCAATTCATCTAAGCGACCAAGAGATAGCCAACCTACCAGATGCACAGTTCAAAGCCATGGTGATCAGGATGCTCACAGAATTGGTTGATTTTGGTTGCAAATTAGATGAACAAATGAAGGCTACAATAAGTGAAATGAAGGAAAATGCACAGGGAACCAATAGTGATGGGAGGAAAACTGGGACTCAAATCAATGGAGTGGACCAGAAGGAAGAAAAAAACAACCAAACAAAAAAGAATGAAGAAACAAGAATTCAAAAAAATGAGGAGAGGCTTAGGAACCTCCAGGACATCTTTAAACATCCTAACATCTAAATTATAGGGGTACCAGAAGGGGAAGAAGATGAGCAACAAGTGGAAAACTTATTTGAACAAATAATAAAGGAGAACTTCCCCAATCTGGCAAAGGAAATAGACTTCCAGGAAATAGACTTCCAGACACATCATAATTACATTACCCAAGATTAAAATGATGGAGAGAATTCTAGAGCAGCTAGAGATAAGGGGACAGTCACTTACAAAGGAGATCCCATCAGACTGTGAGCTGATTTCTCAAAAGAGACCTAACAGGCAAGAAGGGGCTGGAAAGAAGTATTCCAAGTCATGAAAGTCAAGGACCTACATCCAAGATTGCTCTATCCAGAGAAGCTGTCACTTAGAATGCAAGGAAAGATAAAGTGTTTCTCAGATACAGTCAAGTTAAAGGAGTTCACCATCACCAAGCCCTTATTATATGAAATGTTAAAGGAACTTACCTAAGAAGAAGATAAAAAATATGACAATAAAAAGACAGCAAACACACAGATATTAACAACCACACCTAAAACAAAAGCAAACTAAGCCAACATCTACACCAGGAATAGAAACACAGAAATGGAGATCACATGGAGGGTTAGCAACAACAGAGTGGGAGGAGTAGAGAGGGGGAAAAGGTACAGAGAATAAGTACCATAGACAGTGGGTAGAAAATAGACAGAGAGAGGATAAGAATAGTGTGGGAAATGTAGAAGCTAAAGAACTTATGACACATGGACATGAACTAAAGGGGGAAGTGTGGGTGGGAGGGGGTGTGCAGGGTGGAGGGGAATGATGGGGGAGATATGGGACAACTGTAATAGCATAATCAATAAAATATATTAAAAAATAAAGCTAAGGATCAAATGAAAATAAATACTCCTCCCTATGTGGGCAGACCCTTCCTATTGCTACCCACTTGTACACCATGGCCCATATGTGTAGGCCTGAGTAAGACATAGGAGTCCATGAGCATTAGAGCAGTGGACTATGGGAAGTGATAGCAACCATTCTATTTCTGTTCTTTTTGTGACTACCTTAGAAAGGTTAGCATGCATGCTTGTCAAAATCTAAATTTGATTAGTATCTGGGCCATGGCCAGGTAGTTAACTGGTTAGAACATTGTCCCCAGTACTCCAAGGCTGTGAGTTTGATGCCCAGTCATGGGTCATGCAAGAATCAACGAATGAGTACATAAATTAGTGGAACAACAAATCAATGTTTCTCTCTCTCTCTCTCTCTCTCTCTCTCTCTCACTCTCTCTCACTCTCTCACCCCCTTTTCTCCCTCCCCCATTGCTCTCTCTCACACACTCCCTTCTTCTCTCTCAAATCAATAAACTAAAAGTTCTCACAGTTTAAAAAATCAGTCAGTATCTGAATCCTCTTTGGCCCACCAAAAAATAAGGATTATAACTCTTCAACTGTAGTCACAAGACATAGTTGTCTTATGGAGCTGATGTTTTTTAATCTATCCATGTCTTTGGCACTTTCTTTGCTCTTCATTCCTTCTTGCATATCAGACCTTCCTTCTACCTAAAGTATATTTTTTAGGATTTCCTTCGGTGAGAATCTGCTGGTGATGAATTCACTCAGATTTTGTCTCCAAATGTCTTTATTTCCTCTTCCTTTAAAAAATATTTTTGCTGCATATACAATCCTAAATCCACAATAATTCAGTGGTTTCTATTATCACTGTTGAGAGGATAACTGTCAGGATAATCACCATTCTTTAAAGGTAATCTGTCTTTTTCTCTGGTTGCATTAAGATCTTCTCTTGTCTTGGTGTTCTACAGTTTCATTTATGATATATGCAGATGTGGATTCCTTTCTTTCTTTCTTAAGATTCACTTGGCTTCCTGAATGTGTGAATAGTGTTGTTGTTTTTCACCAATACTGAAAAATTCTCAACCATTATCTGTTTAAATACTGTCTCTGCATCATTCTTTCTCTCCTCTTCTTCTAGAACATAAATTATGCAGGTATTTGATTGCTTCGTTCTGTTTTCCAGATCTATTATCCTCTCTTTGATATTTTTCATCTCTTTGTCTCTATGTGCTGCATTCTAAATTTTTTCCCAGATCTGTCCCCTAGCTTACTAATTCTCTTCTCAGCTGTGTCTAATTAATTGTTGAATCCACAATTTTTCATTCCTAGAAATTCTTTTTTAAAAATGTGCTTTGTCACTTTTATAGTCTGACTATTCCTAATTTAATTATATTTAAATACTTCTTTTATATTCTGTGAATGATAATTCCACTATCTGCAGTCTTCATGGGTCTGATTCTGCTGTCTCTTATTTCTGCTGGCTCAATACTCATGTTGCCTTGCTTCCTTATTTATTTTATAATTTTGAGGGATGACCTGAAATTTCTTAAAGCTCTATCAGGAAGGATTCCTTGAGGCCTAGGGGAAGACACGTCCCTCTAAGGGGATGCACATTTGGTTCTACAAGGCACCTAAGGCACACTATAGTCTAGCATCACTTTGGTTGAGTAAATTCATGTTATAGGTCCTTATAAGGACTAAATTGTGGTTACAAATTCTCAGAGAATATTTTCTTTAAACTCTACCCAGCCTAACATTTAAGACATGTAATTGTTATCCCTCAGGTGGCAGATGTATTTCTAAGTCACCCTTACACTGAATCACCTTTACACAGAGGTATGGCCATTGAGATCCTAACTTTATGGGAGAGGTCCTATTAAACCCTTATCTTGGGCAGGTTCTGGGTTTCATCTCCTGTCCCTGTGACTGCGGCCATGAAAAACCAAAGTTCAAAAGTCACCCAATTCAGCAAGTGTGTATGAGGCAAAAGGCAGCTGTTCATCTTTCTAACTTAATTTTGGCCTCTAAGGATTCCTTAATAACTTGCTGGATCATGAACACATTTCTGTAAAAGGCTTTTGTATGTTATCGAGCATATGAAATTATTTCCAGTGGAAGGATCAGTCAAGGTAGCTATTCCACCCTACTGCAAGAAATGAGAGTCCACATGAAAGCATGTGGTGTGTCTCTTTTGGTCAGGCCTGTAGCACCAGCAGGATGGGCAAGTGTCATGTTCTTCTTGCTGCCAGCAAGTTCCTAAGCTACCAACAAGATCAGAAGTGGCATGATACACAGTGCAAGAAAGCCCATTTGGGCACAGCCCTGAAGGCCAACCCTTTTGGTGGTATTTCCCATGCAAAGGAAATGGCACTGGCAAAAGCAGGGATTGAAGCCAAACAGCCAAATTCTGCTATTAGGAAATGTGTCAGGGTCCAGCCGATCAGAAAGGCACACAAAAAAATCATAGTCTTTATATCCAGTGATGGTTATTTGGATTTTATTGAGGAAAACAACAAAGTTCTGGTTGCTGGATTTGGTGGCAAAGGTCATGCTGTTGCTAACATTCCTGGTGTCCACTTTAAGGTTGTCAAAATAGCCAATGTCTCTGTTTTGGCCTTAAACAAAGGTAAGAGGAAAGACCAAGATCATTGATGGTGATCTTTTGATCACACAGTAATAATAAATTTTCATATGCTAAAAGAAGTATGTGGTGTGTAAATGATGAATGGTTTGATATGGTTTGGTACATGGAATGGGAGTGAGGGAGAGCAACAAGACTAGGGATATACCCGAAAGCTCAGGAGGGACTAGTTGATAAAGGGCCTTGAATGCCACTCTCCATTTGAAATTTACCCAGCAGGTAATGGAGGTACTTCCAAATTTAGACCACAAGATTCATAAATTTTTTCATAAACTAACATTTTAGGATTCTATTAATGTTTTCATTTAAAGTTGTTTTTCTTGCCCTGGCTGGTGTAGCTCACTGGATTGAGCACGGGCTGTGAACCAAAGGGTCGCTAATTCTATTCCCAGTCAGGGCACATGCCTGGGTTGTGGGCCAAGTCTCCAGTGGGGGCCATATGAAAGGCAATCATACATTAATGTTTCTCTCCCTCTCTTTCTCCCTCCCTTCCCCTCTCTCTAAAAATAAATAAAATCTTTTTTAAAAAGTTGTTTTTCTTAAAGTGTATCCAAGTTTCAGCTACAGCAGCATCATCTGGTTCACTCACAAAACTTGAAGATTCCCAAGTTCCAGCCTGGACCTACTGAATAAGTATCCCCAGAGAGGGAGGGTAATGAAGGTGGAACACCCAAGACCCAGGAATCTGGAGTTTAATAAGCTTGCAGGTGAACCCTATGCACATTAAATCCTGAGAACATGTAGATGACAGCAATGCTTTTCAATTTGCTAATGAGACCAGGGGTGGATTGGGAAATCATTTTTCAATGAAATAGAATAAAATCTCACATTATCTCTTGCTATGAGGATGAGTATTATTTCATTAAACTTTTGTTTAGGTATTGTAAGGTGTGTGTGTGTGTGCGTGCGCACATGCACACACAGTGGGCCAACCTGCAAAATGTGTTTCATGGGTTGAGGTGAAAAAAGGTAAAGAAGCATTACCTTGGAGGATGCACTTTATATTGTTTTTCATCAGACTTTATCTGTAATTGAAATGTTGTGAAGAAACGGAATTCAGTATAATTTCCCCCTGACTAACCCCGTCCATAGCATGCTGGGACCCATCTATGTTTGTACATAAATCAATTAATTTTGGCACCTCTTGACTTCAAATGAAGTGATAAAAAAGTATCTCTATGAACCTGGTAAGGGTGGAAACATGCTGTTAATTGTCACCTACTCAAGAACTGTTTTCTTATTTTCCTCAAGAGATTAAAAAGCCTATGTTCCGGCTCTCATTACATCTCAGGAACCTTGTACTTAAGGAGATGAAGTATTCCAAAATCCTGGCACAACTAACAGCAAAGTACTGAGTGGGTCCCTGTGCTTGTAGGATTTTGGTGTACTATATATTGCTCCCAAAGTGATCCTAGGCTGTGGCCTGGAACACTTTTTGATATTTGGCTACTTTTTTCCTTGCACTGGTACTTGCTTCAATGGGGTCTATTATATCTGTGACCTATTCTCCCCACTCCCAAAAAATAAGCAAGGACAAATACAAATCCATCCATTCAAGCATCAATACCAAATACACACACGTGTGTCTTTTTTAAAAATCCTCACCTGCGGATATGTTTATTGGTTTTAGAGAGAGGGCAAGGGGAAGAGAGAAACATCAGCATGAGAAACATTGGTCCATTGCCTCCCCTATGCACCCCAGCCAGGGATCTAACCCACAATGTACACATGTGCCCTGACCAGGGATTGAACCTACAAACTTTTGGAGCATGGGACAATGCTCCAACCAACCGAACCATCTGACCAGAGACACACACACGTCTTAAATAACATTCACAAATTTCAATCACTCACATAATTCATTTATCATGTTTTCAATTTCTACATAACCCTTGCCACTATCATTTACCTTTTTTCCTTAAATTGAATCACTTTTTTATATTTTAAAAGTTTTCATAAAGAATATTTTATATCCCTTCTATAAATGAAAAACTAGTATCACTTGCTAAAGGATACAGTAATTGTAAAAATAATCATTAGGGAAAGAGAACCAAGTTATCAAACTCAAGCTAAATTCTGTTACCTTCCAAGGCTCTGAACCTAATGAAACCTGTTCTCTTCATTTAAAAAAAGAGACTAGAATGTATCTTGTTAAAGACCTGCAAGGATGAAATTAAGTCTTTTTCTGGGATGTTATCAAAAGGCATAAAAGATTGGAAAAGAAAATAACTTTCTTCTAGTGATTCCATTTTGTTTTAAGGCTGCATAGGTACCTCTTAGAATCATCTCCTGTTTCATTAGCATCTCAGACTTTGGGAAAGGACAATATAGATCTGTGGTTCTTAAACTACAGTGTGCATCGGAGTCGCCTGGAGGTCCTGCCAGAACAGATGGTGAGGCCTCATGCCCAGAGTTTCTGATTCAGCAGGCAAGGCCCAAGAATTTGTATTTCTAGAGCATTTCTAGGTGGTGCTGATGTGTTGGTGCAGACCCAACTTCGGAAACCACTGCACAGATAAATCCTACACATCTTTCACAACTCTGATTAGGTGAGCTAGTCCTTCTCTGCCCTGTCTATCTATATTAAACTTTTCCTAGTCACTTCTTGCCCATCTTACTGATTTATAGTCTTTTCATCCAAACCGAACATGTCCTTATTCTGCCTTCACAAATTGCATGCTTTGAAACACTTTTCATCTACCAAACCAAACACACGTATCAAGAAATTATTCATTTTCTTATGTTCTATTAATCAAAGGCAAGGGTAACTGCCAATCAGAGCTTTCAGTCAGCACGTGGTAATGGGTGTTTCTATACTGAGTTGATATAATTCTAGCCCAGAGCAAAGAAATCTGATGTTTTAGTTTAATTAGCTTGTGCATCTAATCTTTGGTAAATATGAGCTCTTTTTGTTAGTCTTTTTGAAGTACTCAAAATAGCTCATAGGCACCCCTCCTGTCTCCCTCCATTACTGCTATCTAAGATCCTTGGGAGGCTGGGAAACTCAAGTTGGGACCACCCCTATATATCACTCATTTGGTAATTAATCACTGATGGCCTTCTGTCATTTCTTCTATTGTTCCTTAAGAACAAAAGGAGTTGCATCTGATCCTTTTTTGTTAATTGTACAGGACATGTTCATGGCTTTAGAATTAGCAACTGCTCCCTTCCCCCCAAAAGATACACTATTTCATTTATATGTTTGGCTATACCATAATTGTCTCCATGGGAAAGCAACATAAAAAAGAACACTTACAATAAACAGAACAGTGTTGTAAACAGGAGAGTTAACCTCAAAAATTAGAGGAGGAAAAGGAGTCAATAAAACAGTGGAAGAGGAAAAGGAGTCAATAAAACAATTGATTTCCAAGGTTGGTAAAAAGACTTGAAAATAAATACTAAGTTCACTAGGCTATGATTCCACTGAATTGCTCTGCCTGGTGCCTCCTGGACAGCTGGGGGTGGGTGGGGGGAGGTGGATGTTTGAAATGTGACTGACTAAATCAAAAGCAAAGGGAAGATTTGGAGTGATGGTAAGATCTTAAAGAACCAGAAATATCCTTGCATTCCTCAAGAGTATGTGACTCTTCCTTTTCCCAAAACTCTGCTTAAAAATCTTGTCCTCCTGGAAGCCATCCTTGGTGGTGATTTTCACCCCCCAACACCCACCTGATTCTGATTACATTTTATTCTGAATTCCTTTAGCTGGCACACATTTGGGAAGGTGCACTTCTTCCCTCCAAGAAATAGCCCCCAACTCACCTGTGACAAAGATCTAAAACTTAACTATTTGATAACCATACTTGTGTCAGTCATCTTCTATCAAAATGCCAATGACAGTAAGTTGTTATCCATCTTTAATCTGTTGGTGCCCTTCCTGACCTTTGCTGATTATTGGGATGCTCAAATGTTATTGCTAGTACTGTCTTGAAATGCAAGAAAATCTTTTGACTGGGGATGACTCAAAAAGATGCAAAAGGCATGCCCTGGCTGGTGTGGCTCAGTGGACTGAGTGACTGCCTGTGAACCAAAGGGTTGCTGGTTCAATTCCTAGTCAGGGCACATGCCAGGTCCTCAGTGGGGGGCATGTGAGAGGCAACCACACACTGATGTTTCTCTCCCTCTCTTCCTCCCTTCTCCTCTCCCTAAAACTAACTAAATAAAATCTTTTTAGAAAAGATGCAAAAGGCAAAATCTTAGGTTGTTGTTTTACTTATTCCAAACACTTAAATCCAAAGATTTATTAGATTTAGCTAATTATACAGCTTATCAAAAAATCTTATAGGTGCATGTGATGGTCTACCCCATCATTCATGCCTGATTGAATAACATGGTTAAAATCCAAGGAGCTCTTCCTCTAATGAAGTTTCTGCTCTGGTCTGTTGCTATGGCAACTTAGGGCTGTAGTCCAAGATGACAGCAAATATATTAAATATTGCAGCAAATCCATTTTCTCCATGCTTTAGTGACCTCAGAGCCAAAAGTGTGTTTGCTAGCTAAACACAAGTTTAGAAAGAGTATTGTGCCTGCTATTTTTTTTACATGGGAACCAATCATATTTATATTCTCTAGCACAGTGCTATCCATGTAGCAGGCATTGAAAAAAACGTTTGAGGAGAATTAGTTGTAAGTGGTAGATTGACCACACACATTTATTGCCTACTTTTCCTGAGACCCTACTAAAATGACAGTAAAAGACTAAAAAAGGAGTATGTTCACATAGACAAAAAGAATGGGAAATGATACCACAGTAGGCAAGAGATTTCCATTATTTTTAGCTTTTTTTTGTAAAATATATATAACAAAATTACCACTTTAACCATTATTAAGTGTACAGTTCAGCAGCATTAAGTACATTCTCATTGTTGCGCATCCATCTGCAGAATATTTTCATTTTCCCCAGCTGAAATTCTGTCCTCATTCAATGCTAACTCCCTATTCCCTCCCCCCAGCCCCTGGTACCCGCCATTCTACTTTCTGTCTCTATGAGTCTGACTACTCTAAGTATCTCATATAAGTGGAATCAGATAATATTTGTCCTACTGTGTCTGGCTTATTTCATTTAACATAATGTCTTCAGGCTTCATCCATGTTGTAGCACATATCAGAATATCATTTTCCCCCCTACTAAATCAGATTGTATTTTATTTTCAGCTTTATTGGGGTATAATTGAGCAAATTTCATTCCTTTTTGAGGCTGAATAATATTCCATTGTCTAGCTATACCACACTTTTTTTATCTGTTCATCCATTAATGGGCAATTTGTTTGTTTCTACCTTTTGGTTATTGGGAAAAATGCAGCTATGTAGGTTGGTGTGGAAATATTTATTAGAGTCCCTGCATTCAAAACTTTTGTGTATATATCCAGAAGTGAAATAGCTGGATTAAACAGTAATTATATGTTTAATTTCTTGAGATGCCATTGACTACTTTCCACAACAGCTGTACCATTTTTACATTCCCACCAACAATGTGCAAAAAAGTCCCAATTTCTCCACAACCACCCCAGAATTTGTTGTTGTTGTTGTTGTTTTGTTGTTGTTTTGGGTTTTTTATAATAGCCATCCTAATGAGTGTGAAGTGTTATCTCATTGTAGTATTGATTTGCATTTCCCTAATGATTAGTGGTATGGAGCAGCTTTTCACGTGCTTACTGGCATTTGTTCCATTCATTTTTAAAAGATGGAAAGCAGATGAAGGAATGGAAATCATCTTAGCAGAGCAAGGGGAGTTATAGGTGAAAAGCAGTTTGATTTGTCTCACAATAACTCTGAAAGATTCAGGCCGTGAGGGAGGAATGAACCAGGGTGAGGATCAGGGCTGAAAACACCTTTTGCCCCGGTAGCCAAGCAGTTACTCCTAACCCAGACAGGAGAAGGGAGGTTTATCTGAACTGGTGAGGCCCCAGCTTCCAGTATGACTGACATAGTAGCCAGCAGGAGGGAGAGAAGGTCTAGAAATGGGGAGACTGAGCACTAGGACCCCCAGTCCTCTTCCTTGATTCTGTTCCCAAGTGCTGGCAATGCGTGTAAGGCAGAACGTGAGAGGATTCTTCTCATAAAAAACTGGACTTGCCCAGTGAAAGCAAACCATGGATAATGACATTTGGGCTTCCCCTAAAAACTGCAAAGGCCCAGTCAGAAACTTAACAGTCAAGGCCTTCAGTTGATACGTTCTGTCTATGCACACAGGACTTCCGATGAAGTTTTTTGCATACTCTAAAATATAAAGTGACAACTAAGGATTACCAGGCATTTGAGGAAAGCTGCCATCGTAAAAAAAAAGAAACCAAGACAAACAAAAAGAAACAAAGAAATGGATGATGTAAGAACAAAAGAAAGCTTCAAATAAATACTACAATTAATACTCCAGGGAGTTAAGATATTGCATCCATCAATTTTAAAAATAACAGATTATGAAAAATAAAAAGAACAGTCAAAAATTAAAAATTATACTCAATGTTAAAAAGTTAGTAAGTTTGAAGTAATAAAAAGGCAAAATGATGGCAAATAATAAGGATAAGATAAGGATAAAAGACTTAGGGAATTGATTGAATTCAGTATCCAAATGAGAAGACAGAGGAGAAAATTATTGAGAAATAATTTTTCTTAAATTTCCTGGAACTGAAAGACATGAGTCTCCAGCTGCAAGCACAATAAATGAAAAAGACCAATGCCAAGTTTCAGATTTTGAATGATACAAAGAAGAACTAGAAGTGCCCTAATAGATAAGTCACATACAAAGTAGTAGGATATAAAATGGCATTGGACTTCTCAAATATGACCCTGGAAGCTGAGAAGATTATGGAGCAATGCCCTCAGGGAAAATAATTTACAACTGATTTCTAAGGGGACTAAATGGCAATGGAAAAATATAATTAAAAATATGTTTAAAGTATTGGCTCTGTATTAAGACTTCCTGAGTACTCACTCAGCTTGACTCCACCACTTGTTATTAGCAGGGTGAATTTTAACAGGTTAATTCATCACTCTGCCTCAGTTTCCCCATGTAAAATAAGAATCCTAATAGTACCTACCTAATAAGATTATTGTGAGTATTAAATAATGCATGTAAAGTACTTAGTGTTCTGCCTGGCACATTGTACACATTCATAAAGTATTAGTGATCGTTAATATCATTCCCTCTTATGGTCCTATCAGCTAAACCACCCATGCCACCTTTTAATGTACTTTGAAAAAGATCACTCTGACAGAGTTATAGGTGAAGGACACAGAACAAGCAATTGGAATTCAATCCCTTCTCCTCAAGTTATAAATAGCTTTCTAGCTATTTATGCAAAGTTATGCAGACTTCTATCTTTCTCCACCTTGTTATTTTTCTGTTTAGGATAAGAACTGAAGACAAATTTCAATAATAGTATAAGGAGTCATTAATGTAGGAGTCTCAAGTCAGACTCAGGTTAAATTCTGGCTTCCCACCTATTAACTACATGAGAATAAGATAATTACTTGATACTATGGACAGAATTTTGTTTCCTCAAAGTCTCTGTGTTGCATTTCTAACCTTCAGTACCTCAGAATGTGACTGTATTTGGAGATAGGGTCCTTAAAGAGATAATTAAGGTAAAATGAGTCATATGGGTGGTCCCTAATCCAAAATGAAGGTGTCCTTATAAGAAGATATTAGGACACAAACACAGAGAGAAAAGACCATGCAAAAACAGAGGAAAAGGAAACCATCTGCATGACAAAAAGAGAGGCCTCAGAAGAAACCAACCTGCCAACACCTTATCTCAGACTTCCAAACTCCAGAACTGAGAAAATAAATATCTGTTTTCTGAGCCAACTAGTCTTTGGTACTTTGTTATGGGAGCCACAGGAAACTAATATACTTGATCTCAGTTTTCTGGAAGGTAAAACAGGAATATATATACCTTATGAGATTATTGTAAAGATTAAATTGTGTAGAAAAGTACTTATTGCAGTGCTTGACACATAAAATGTGTACCACAAATGTAAACTAGTATGATTCTTGAGTTATTATTACACAATGACTCTGGTCTTTCCACAGTCACAGAAGAAAAGAGGGAAGCTAAGTTGAGTGACCATTTAACCAAAATTATCAAAGTGATGACAATGATTTCATAATTCATCTTCAAGTCTTTATTCTTGCCCTCTTTAATCCACCTCCACAATGCTACCAGAACATTCTTTCTAGAATAAAAATCTAGCTGTAATTCTAGTATACAAAGATGCTTTCAAACAATTCCACCTTCCCTGCACGCAAACACTGCTCCTCCCATCAGAGATGGACCTCATGTGTCCTCCCTGTGAATCTGGACTGTGCCCATGAACACTTCCACCAGGGTGATATAGAGGAAATTCTCAGTACAGGCATTAAGAAGGTCTAGCAGCTTCTGAGCCATCGAGAAGAACAAGCTAATCTGCTAGAACCAGTAGTCATGGGGAAAAGCCCAGAGGGTCGGAGAGAGAGAGAAGCCATATGAAGGATTCCAACATGTAGCTATCCAGCCTCAAGCCTCAGCCCCAGCCACCACCTTACTGATACTGCATGAGAGACCCCAAGCCAGAGCAGTATATGAACCACACAGCTGAGCCCCAGCCATTCCATGGAATCATGAGCTATAATAAAATGATATTGTTTTAACTGGTGAGTTGGGGATGGTTTATTATGCAGCAAAGATAACTGAGATACTGACCATGACACTGCTCTACTTAAATCCTTGGCTCTCCATGACCAAATTTCCTTAACTTCACATTCTATGGGACTTGGGCAAGTTACCTAATTTCTCTGTGCACCATTTTTCCCATCTGTAAAGTAGAGGTAATAATAGTACCTTCCTCAAAGGATTGCTGTGGAGATTAAGAAATAAAACATGTAAGACACTTGGAAGAGTGTCTGACATATAGTAAGTATTCAATATGTGTTCTTCATCATCATCATCATCATCATCATCATCATTCTTACTCTGTCTCTCTCTCATCTCCTCCTAACCACGTGTGGGTTAAAGTCATACTAACATACATTCTCCCCCAACATGTCCCACTTCACAACTCTTTACCTTTTGTACATTCCATTCCTTCTCCCTGGAATGTCCTTCACCTACCTTGTCTGCCTGGGAATTTGCCTTGTCCTTTTGTGAAGCCTTCTTAGACCTCCCCAGTCAGTGCAGTGTCTGCCTCTGTGCTCTTAAGAGCATCTAGCTCTTGTCTCTATGAAGGGGCTTTTTATACCTTGCCATCTGTGTGGCCCTAACTGTCTCCCTAGCTAGACTCTGAGTCCTTTAAAGACAGAGCCCATGCTTGATTCATATGTCAACAGAGCATAGCTCATAGGAAGCTCTTAATACATGTTTCTGGAAGGGAAAGAGCCTGCTTTTAGACCACCAGTTCTCAACAGACATGGGGAACAGGGAAGGGAGCAATTTTGCCCTCCAGGAGATATATGGCAATGCCTGGAGACATTTTTGGTTGTCACGCAACTGGGGGTATACTACTGGCATCTAGTGAGTAGAGGCCAAAGATGCTGCTAGACATTGGACAAGGCACAGGGCAGCTTCCACATCAAGGAATTATCCAGCTCCAAATGCCCGTAGTGCTGAGGCCAAGAAACTGTTTTAGAGGCATATCACACACACTCTCAGGAGAGGGCCAACTGGTTGGATAAATATCTGCTCAGGAGCCTATATGTACATCCCCATGCTGCTCCAGCTCGGCCCACTTCTCAGCACTTCCAGAAGCTGAGGGTACATGGGAGGGTACCCAGGACAAGTAAGAGCTTCAATCTAGTCACCCTTCTTCCTTCTCAACGTGATGTTGATCGAGACTCTTCCCTTGTCAGGGTTCTAATTTCCACATCCTATGGTCCCTTCCAGCCCTGACTGACTGACATTCTATGATTCTGCAATTGTGGATTGGGGCCTGCTGTTTCTTTCTTGGCTAAAAGATGTTAATGCTGCACAGGCTTCCTTGAGTGCCAAGAGTGGAAAAATCCCAGATAAGCTGGCCTGAGTTACTGAGAGCTTGTGTGTTATCCCGGATCACTCAGAACTCAGATGAACTCATGTGACTGAGATGCAAGCAACCCACCTGCCCGGGTAGGAGGCCTGGAGGCTGCAAAAGAAACAGGATTGAGGAAGGTGATGCTTGAGGGCTGCGTGGTGGAGTTCTAATATGAAGAGGCCTCTTTGTTGGTCAAAGCATGATGTGTCTCTTTGCTGTGAAATCTGTTCCTTTAACCCCCCCAGGATAAAAGTGGAAAGAAATCTCACCCTACATAAGGACGGCTTGTATGAGAGAGAGGTCCTGCAGGGAGGCAGTGAGCATAGCTGATGCCAGGAGCTTATTATAGTTGTTTTTAATTGACTTGAAGAAGAGGTCAGACAGTGTAGCAGTAAAGGCCACATCAGAGAAGCCTGAGTGTGAGTCACAGTTCCATCGCTTACTGCATGAGCCTAGATGAATGACAGTCTTCCTGAGATGCAAACAGTAATAGTATCTACATCATAGGGCTGTTCTGTGGATTAATTGAGATAATGAAATCATAGGTTTAACTGCCTATAGACAGTTATCATGAAAGAATGTTATGGAATGAGTGAATAAGTGAGGAATAGGATGAATCATACTGAAATTCTCATATAAACTCCTATATCCAGATAGGACTCTTGTAATACTGAGAGCTAACATTTTTATAGCCCTTACCACATGCTTACAACAGTTCCAAGCGCTTTACCTATATTAACTCAATCCTATGTTATAGGTACTTTACTATTCCCATTTTATACATGGGAAAGTGAGACACAGAGGTTCACTTCTTGCCAAAGGCACACTGCCAGTAAGGAAAGAATGAGGGTTTGGACAAAGGTGTTTTGGCTCCAAGATCCCTGCCCTAAGCAGTACACACTGCCCCTGACTGACTCTGGAGAAGGGTCAGAAATGGGAGGAAGGGGGCCTCCCCCGGCCTGCCTCAAGCCCTTGCCCTGTTCCCAAACACCTTCTCCACTTCCACATAGTAAGTATTACAACTGCCCAGCAGGGAAGCACCTAGCTCTACAAGGAAGGGTCCAGAAGTAGCTGAGGCAAGTGGGCAAAGGGTGTCACAGGGAGGTAGGAAGCAAATGAAGTTCAGAATTACTCAAACTGGGACTCCACCCCAGCACCACCTTGTGACCATGGGTAAATCTGGGCCCAGAGATATATTCTCTCAGAGCTTTATTTCTCTCCCTCTACAACAACAGTTTAGGCACACTCAAAATCCCTGCTAGCTCTAGAATGTTGGTTCTCCGTGTGTGAAAAGGCTAGTGGTGGCTGGGGATCCTATGCTGGGGGAAGAGCACCCCCTAGTGAGCCCTTCCAGAATGTCGAGCATTGGGCAGAGGACTCAAGAGCTGTTGTGCTACTCAGCCCAAATGTAGCTGTGCTGTCCCTGGCAAGGTGCTTGACTCTCTCAATCTCAGAATTCTGATTGGTAAAGTGACACCAAAAAAATTAGCAATAATGACAGTTATAATATCAAACACTTCCCCCCACACATTTTTTTCACTATTTTGAAATAGTAGTGTGTTATAAACCAATGCAAATGATAACTTTTAGAAGTGATATAATATTTCTTCTGGACACTAATAAGTTTTGTAACACTGCCTTTATTTTTTCTTATACATATTTTTCCTCCACATTTTTTTGTTTTGATTTTGGTCTGAGGGCATTTTTTAACATTGCGGTAAGAGCACTTAATGTGAGATCTACTCTCTTAACAGATTTGTAAGTGTACAGTACAGTGTTGTCAGCTATACTGCACTGTGTTTAGAGCAGGTCTCTAGAACTTGCTCATCTTGCACAACTGATACTTTATACCTATTAATTTAGCTAACACTTTTTTGAGTGTTTATTACACAATAGGCCCTGTTCTATCACATATGTTAACTTATTTAACCTTCCAAATAACCAGGTGAGACAGGTACAGAAAGACTACACCACTCACTACATTAATCCACAAGAGACTACACCAATTGAGTAAGTCTACAATAATGACATTTGTAAGGTGATTTACATTTGCTAAACATGAGCCCATTAAATCCACACAACTGCCGGTGTATCAGTGTTGTTTTCCTCAGTTTACAGTAGGGAGAGGGAAGACCACTTAGTTAACACATGTTTGCCCATGTGTGCCCAGCCCTGCTTCCTCCCCTGGGGGTGCACATAAGCAGGGTGCTCCCATCTGCATCCTCTCGGAGTCCTCTATCTGTCAGGACACATGAGTGAATGCCCACGGGATGAATGTGGGATATGGAAAAACCTAGGAGCCACAGGAGCTCCACTCAGTCTGGGAGGGGAGAAATGTCAAATATTACTCAGCTCAGAGTCACATGCTTCCAAGCTTTGTGTGTCTGCCTCATTCTTGGACCCAGCACACTAATTACAGACCTTTTTGTTCACCCCCAGTACCCGCATTAGCATCTGAACTCCGTAAGAGTGGTTCCTGTGTCCTAATCACCTTCCTAAACCCAGCACCCAGCAGAGGGCTGGTACATGGCAGCTGCTCACAAATCCTGTTCGTCCCGTGAAAAGGAGTATTCCATGGCCAAATGCCCTCCCTTCTCTGTTTCCTCAGACCTTCTCCTTCCCGATAATCCACAGAGATCAGGACAGAGGCTCTTTGGACAAGTCTTCAGCCATAATTCTCCAACCCAGAGAAGTTACACTAACATTAATTATTCTAAATATAACAGAATGAAAATGTTGTGGTGGGGGGAGGAAGGGAAACTGTAACAGTTTTAGACACTTACTTTGTGCTGAACATTCTATCTTTATTATCTGAAAACTCACAACCCTGGGAAGTAGGTAGTAGATGGCAGGGCTGGAATATGAACCCAGCCAGTCAGGCTCCACACGCTTACATCTTGTTCACCATGTTCTGCTGCCCTTGGCTCTTTCCTTCAAGCTTCAATGAGTGGCCAGCGCTACTGTCAGTGAGAGACAGAGCTCAAGGCCTGCCATTCAGGCTTCTCCCCCTCCATACCCAGACCTTCCTAGAATCAGACGATTCTTCTGGAAGCTGCATGCTCGTTCCCTGAGGGCCACAAAGCATCTTTCCAGGGTTTCCCACTTCTAGTTTCTAGGCCCTGAAGAAACTCCTAAGGATGCAAGAGTTTGGGTGCAGCCCACTGGGTTGAACCAACTAATGAAACTGACACCTGAAAGATACCCTTCTCCACCTGGGGAATAAAATCAGTAAGAATAATAACAACAGCAACAACAATGCATATCCTTCACTGGGCTTTTCCTCGGTGCTAACCTTCCACTCAGCCCCATTCAAACATTATCTCATTTAATCCTTACAGCAGCCTTTGGAGACATGTACAGTCTCATCTCCATTAGGTAAGGTTCTTGAGAACAGAGCTACATCGGTTTAGGCCTTCCAGGATGCTGATGCTAAGATAGACTTAAACATGCAAAAGATTTATTGGGAGAAATACCTAATAAGGATAGGGCAGCAGGAGTGGGCAGGAAAGCCTGTGACCATGATGCAGGTCTGACTCCTGGGAAAGGAGGATTGAGTGGCAAGTCCCCAAGCTACAGTGTCCTAATACCCTCACTGAGGTCTCAGCACCAACTCCGCTGCTGCTGCTGCTGCTGGTGGACTGAGGGAGGATGAAGCTAACTCCACCCATCACAGGAGGTTCTCTTGCAAAGTTGCTCTGAGCAGCTCAAACCCATGGCTTCCACAAGACTGTGTTCCCTGCTGGTTCCCCAGCACCTAGAAGAGCACCTAGCACATTGGACTCCATAAATATTTACTGAATCAATCTCTTACTTGAATTAATCCCCTTTTATGTGTAAGGAGATTTACATGCAGAATAGTTAAGTGATTTGCCCAAGGTCACACAGCTGGCAGGTAGCCTGGCCCAAATTTGAGGCCCAGTTCTCTAACTTCAGGCTATAGCCCTCTATGCACTGGCCTTCCTCCCTGCCTCCTCATCCCTATGCTGAGCACCCAACATTGCCTAGCTGTCATACTAGGGCTTTTTTCTTGTATTTTTCATTCACTCAGCCAATCACTCATTCACTCATTCATTCAGCAAATATTTTCCAGGTATTGCACAGGATACCTGGGTAACACAGGCCAATAAATAAGGTCCCTCCCTTTCAGAAGCTCAAAATCTAGGGCAGAGACAAGTTTTACAATGGCAGGTCACTGCTGGAATTAAGTCTCAGGGGTGAGGAAAGCCAAGAAGTAAGGCAGAATCCCACATAGTCCCAGCTACTTTCTGTCGCTGCCTACCTCACTCCCCTCCCCCATCAGGACACCAAACTTCTGGAGGGAGTTTTATCTCTCTGAACACACGAGCCAGCCAGGGGCCATGGGGTTAGAAATGCTAACTGTATGAAATCACTTTAAGGAAGCAATGGTAGCAAGCCTGGTAAGCATGGTTACGTACAATTCAACTCAACAATGTGGAGGGAGATGGCCAGCCCCCCAAACTCACCATACAACTTTTTAGTCAACTAAATGTAGGCTACATTAAAGGAAAAGATTTAAAGAGGAATTTAAAAGTCTATTGTGTGTCACTTGTAAGCCATTTAGAAATTCCTATTAGAGGTCCTAAACAAAGTGTATGTCAGTGATTAAAACAGCCAAGACAAAAATAAAAAATAAAAACTGTACACAGATGGTATATTCAGCAAAATATCCCAGAGAAAGCACAGAAAACTTAGCAGCAGATTTGAAATCAGAGTATCAAAGAATTACTTAATCTTCATTACAAAAATTGGAAACAACACAAATACCCATCAATGTAGGACTGAACATACATGTTCATGATGAAATTTTTAAAAATCTGTTTATAGCACCATCCTTCTCACTGTATCATGCATGAAGGCTGTTCACTGTCAACAGCAGTGCCCTCTGGGTAGAGAAATTTCAAGAGACTTACACTCTGCTTTACACTTGTCTATATGTTTGGATATTTTAAAACAAGCATACACCATTTATAAAGTTATTTTTCCTTTGAAAACCAAATAACCAGATAAGCACTCAAAATGATTCCAAAAGCACTGAAATGATTACAAAAAGCGGAAGATTACAGTCCAGAAAAGACTGTCTAAGATATTTTTTCTAAACATTTAACAAAGAAAGCACCTATCACTGGGAGCTGATTGTTAAATGAGACTCAATGAAGAGGTTTCAGAGTCCTCTCTAGAATGTTTTTAATGACTGTAATATCATGTACCTAGCACATAACAGGTGCTCAGCAAATTCATTGTATGAATCAATGAACATTCATGTTGACAGAACACCCGTTCCTAAGATTTTATCTCAGTTCCTTTCAAATCCAGGTGAGTGACACTGGTTCACCTGATACACTCACTAGATAGCATTTCCTTTTATTTACAGGGTCAGTGGTAACTCCAAAACTTATACCTACATGGATCTAAGTGGGGATTCAGCTTGGAGGCTTGTTCTGAAGTTGTGCTTGCATAGTACCTTAAGTAAGACTGAGATGATGCCAACTGTTCATATCAAGACAAGCAGAGGCTGATGGAAATGATGAGGAACTATAACTTTCTCAAGTGATCCCTTGGCTCTACCAAAAAACAAAGATAGTCAACCAAATCACGGGAATGTGGTCAACATACTTGACCTGACCTCTCTCCACTTTAGCCCAACCCCCTACCCCCAAGTCCATCAGTCACATACCACCTTCCCCCACTCTTTCAGCAGTTTAAAAACCAGGATCCCTGAGCCTCTATAGGTGGCCCCCAATGAGCCTCACATCCTGGTATTCAAATTCTTATCTGTGGTCTCACACTGACTCTGGGCTTGGCCAATGGCTTGCTGTGGCCATTGGAACATTAGCAAGTGTGATGCAAATGGAAGGTAGATAAGCACTTGCACAATGGATCTCACCCTCTTGAAATGCTCCCTTTGGGACCCTGTTGTGACATAGGAAGGCTGGACAAAAATAGTGAATGAGAAACCAGGTGGAGAGTGAGGCCCAGCCACCCTAGTGTCCTGCCTGAGCAGCCACATGAGGGAATTCAGGTGAGACCAGCTGAAGAATTACCTCATCAAATCATAAAATCATGAGACATAATAAATTGTTGTTGTTTTAAGTCACTTAGTTTTGGGGTGGTTCTTTATGCAGAAGTAAATAACTGAAATAGCCTCTGATCCCTATTTCCCATCAGCTCCACCAGCCTCTTTCCTCATTTGCTTCATGTACTTCAGATAACCTTGGGAAAAATGTCCTTGCCTGCTCAGTTCCTTCCTGCCACCCCTAGGATACCTCCCTAATGTTACACTACTCTATCCTCCAACCCTGGGCTCCAGACAGAAAGAATCCAATAAACTAAAATCAATGCCACTCACCTGAATTTGAAAGGAACAGAGATAAAACTAAACATGGAACTGGTATTCTGCCAACATGATCATTCACTGATTCATGCAACAAATATTTGCTGAGGACCTATTATGGGATAGGTACATAATATTACAATCATTAAAAACATCCTAGAGAGGACCCCAAAGTCTACTTACTAAGTCTCACTTACCAAACCTGTGGCATCATAATGTCAGTAGCATTAATACTCTCAAAAAATTGTCTACTACTTTCTTGTTACAGAGATAGAAAACCGAGGACCAGAAAAGTAAAGGATTTCTCCAAGCTCATTAAACTAATAAGTAAAAGAGCAAAATCAGAACCAGACTTCTCCTTTCATCACAAAGGACAGGTAGAAATAAAAAGGCATTTCCCGGAATGAAAATGGGCAAATACCAGACTTGTCCCTAGATCATAACTGTGGATCCTTTTCACATATAAGCAGAAAGGTAGGATGCCCAATCGAGTGGTCCCTTTCCGAGCATCCACTCCCTTCACTTCCTACCAACAGTATCTTTATTACTCGTCCTCAGCCATGCAGTTTGGGTGGGTTGCCCAGCCTCAAGCTGCAGAGGTGGATCCTGGTTGGAATAAGCCACGAGTGTCAAACTCATTTTCACCAGGGGTCACATCAGCCTCACAGTTGCCTTCAAAAGGCCAAATGAGATTTTAGGACTGTATAAATGTAACTATTCCTTAACAGGTAAGCAAGAGCTCAGCTGACGCTGGGTAGAAACAAGGTGCTGGGCCAGATAAATCAATGTGGATGGCTGGATCTGGCCTGAGGGCCTTGTGTTTGCCACCTGTGGAATAAGCCAATTAATGTATCCCACCTTTGCACACAGTGATTGGTTTGGGATTGGGCATGCAACCCAGTCAGGGTCAGTGCCACTCAGGAGATGTTTGATAGTGCTTCTGGGAAGAGGAGCTATTGAAAGAGACATCTCCTCTTCCCTAAGATGGTTTAATGTTACAAGATCTGGAACTGCTACAACCAGTTGGTAGCACAAGAAAAGAACTTGAAGTCACCATGTAGAGCCTAAGACTGGGAAAGTAATGACAGCTAAGCAGAGGGATGGATCTAACAGGGTCCTCGGTGACATTATCAGAGTGGCTGGCTCAGGCCTTACCTGAAACTAGAGCTAACCCTGGACTGTTTGGTTACAACAGGTGGCTGTTTAAGTTGGTCGAGTAGGTTTTCTGTTACCTGCAACCAAAAAAGATTCCTGAATGACACAAAGAGTGACTCTTCCAGATTTAAAAAGGATACTGAATTTCCATTTTGTTAATAGCTAACAAATTATGATAAACTCTAAGAAGATAATTGTGAAAAGATGGAATATGTGGAATAAAGGCCGATGAATTTCAGTAAGAATAAAATACAAGGTAATGCACTTAAGAAAAAAATCCACACTCACAACATGTGAGCTATTAATAACAACTTGGGAAAGAAACTTTGCCATCACTATAAACCAGGGGTCAGCAAACTGTTTCTGCAAAGGGCCAGGTAGTAAATATTTGAGATTTACTAGCTACATGGTCTGTCGAAAGTACTCAACTCTGCCATAGTAGTATAAAAGCAGCCGTAGGCATGTGGAAATGAATAGGTGTGGCTGCATTCAAATAAAACCTTATTTATGGACACTAAAATTTGATTTCCATATAATTTTTACATATCACAAAATAATATTCTTCCTTTGTTTTTTATTTTTAACCATTTAAAAATGTAAAAACCATTCTTACTTTGCAGGCTATAAAAAACAAACCAGGCTGGATTTGGCCTACAAGCCATGGTTTGTCTACCCCTCCTATAAAGGTGTTTCTTAAATTAATGATGTTGGGCTGGATGGGGGATGTGGGATTTGGGGTGGGACAGACCCATGTACTGCCATAGCCTACTCTATTGAAATGCTAAAAATGTTTTACATGTATCAACTCTCTGCCACTGGGATTAAACAGAAAGTTACCATAACACTCTACTATTTCTAAAACAATTAACATGAGTGTGAATTCCTCCATATACCAATGCATAGAGTGCAATTAGACACATCACTGGGAGTTGAGCAATATTACGATTTTTTGGCTCAGAAAAAACTGAACACTGGCCTCAGGCACAGGGCTCAAGTGATGTCACTGGGATGGGTTTCTCTCCATTTCTCAGCACTATCTTCATCAGGGCTGGCTTCACTCATCCTCAGGCTCTTCAAAGGCCCCCAGAATCTGCCAGCAGCTTCAGGCTTTCCCCTCAGGGTGCCAACCTGGCTGCCACACCTCTAGCCCCACCTTTCCACAGAGTTAAGTACCAATGGGGAAAAGGCATCTACCTCTCTATGCCTAAACCAATCATTGTGGTCTTCCCCCTAAGAAAGTATTTGGTAATTTGATTGGCAAAATCAGGATCATGTATTCCAGGCCTAGAGAGACTCACAGAAATCACATGGTTGAGAAGAGAAAACACAAATCTGGGCTGGAACCAGAAGGAAGAGGAATGGGTGCTAGTGGAGCAGACAATAACCTCTTATGCCAAGTTTAGTTCCATAACCTGGCTTTGAGTAACCTAGCCAAAAAGATAAATAATCATCCTTGATTAAAGAATGTTTCATACTTTCTACCACATTCTATAAAATTCAAAAATAAGTGGCGAAATAATATCTTTTATGGTTAAATAAAAATCAAAGTTGCACAAAATATACTTAAATCATTAAAATATAGGGGGCTTAAATGAGGATAATGATTTTTCAATATAATTTGCTTTCAGGATTAAAAAAAGAATGTAATGCTATTAACATACACCTTTAAAAGAACAGAAAAAGCAGGATGAAATTAGGGAAAGGAAACAGAGATGAATGTCTATTATCAAAAACCCATTACGACAGACTCCAAAGGCTGTCTAAATTCCTCTCTGGTAATGCAGTTTTGTTTTGTCAAATATTTCATGAAAGTGAGTCACTAACTAGAGCCAAAAAAAAAAAAAAAAGAAAAAGAAAAAGAAAAACCCACAGGTTTGTTTTTTTTTTTGTTGTTGTTGTTGTTGTTGTTTTTTGATGTAGTAATTTGACCCAAATTATTTTTTAAAGCTGAATTTTTCAATTGACCTCATATTTTTGTCCATCTGAAGGAAAATATCAAACGTATTTGCTTAGAAGTCAACTATCCAAGCAATTTCTAAAATTATCAAATAAACATTTAATTTAAAAATCGTTCTGCTCGTTAACCACTCCATGCTAAGCATCTTAAAGCTGGAGATGAGGTTGGATGCAGGTTTCATTTCGGTTTTTTTAAAGCCTGAGAAACTGGGACTTCCCTACATTTCGAAGCACAAAGACCTATTATTCAAGGAAAGGGCCAGGAAGGCAGATTAATTCAATTTAGTAGGCCACCATGTACTTCTTCCTTTCTCCTGCCAAATCAAGGCTCACCCCAGTCCCAAGTGGCCAACAAGCGGGGCAGTCCTCTGTGAAAAAGTGAAAGCGGTCGAGGAAAAAGAAAAAGCAGCCAGCCAGAAGAGCCTGGGGAGCACTCATTATATGTGAATAGAGCCCGTGAAAGGGGCCTTTGCTGGGCGCCTGGGTGGGGCCGCTCCATTGGGCTCCCATTGTAAATTCCATCTGTGTGCTATCATTTCCTGACCCAGAAACAAGGAAATGTTTCTGGCATAAATGTCCCTAAGACCTTGCCTGGCCACAAAATCATACCCTGTGAAATTCACCAGCTCTTCAGATTTAGTAAAGTTTTAACACTGTGTTAGCCTATGATTCCCTTCCTCCATTTAATAAAGGGTCTCCTCCCCAATTCCTTTATTTCCTTCCAGGAACTGGATCCTCAGTGAAATGAAATAAAACCGGGATGGTTACGAGGAAAACTCTGGGGGCAAATCAGAAGCTCTCCTGTCCTCATATGAAAAGCTTAAAATATCCAGCTGGCCCAAAGCTGATGACTGTGTCTGAATTAGACTGAGAAACTGAGGGTGTAAGATGAGAAAACAGAAATGATGTAGAGCAGTGGCTCTCAAACCCTAGCATGCATCAGAATGACCTGGAAGAGTTTCTGATTCAGTAATTCTGGGTTAGGGCCTGAGAATGTGCATTTCTCATGAATGCCCAGTGGGGCTGGTGCTGATGTCACTGGTCTAGAGACCATACTTTGAGAACCCTTGATGTAGTGAGTGGCTGTCCCAGGCCCCATACATCAAGCAGGACATTGGATACAGTCAAAGGCTCAATAACACCTGGATTCAGACTCCATAAACATATTCTGGTAGCTACATACAGACACAGGCTAAGCAATTTTTATGGTAGTGGTTATGGCTCACAATCTACCAGATAGTTATATATAAAATAATATTTTCATAACTCAACTTCATTTTCAGCCCTTATTCCACCAGAGTGGCAATAAAATACAACCTCAGCTAATTTGAAGTCTTTCTTCCACTTTCAGGGAATGTCTCTAGGTTCTGGGTGTTTACGGAAAATCGTGGTGGGGGAGGTGAGTGGGAGGTGCATTGCTGTCCTTACTGTCATCTATCCATATAGTTGTTTGGACCATAGGCTTCAATGCTCACTGATCACTGACATGTCCCTCATCCCCAGACTGTGTGACCCCTTCCAGCCAGCACCACTTCTGGGTCGCACTTGGGAACACAGAATCTGCAGGCCATGTCCTTTCCGCTCCCAGGGCTCTACCCAGAAAGCAGGACACAGGGCCCCTCTTTCTCTGGGACTTGCTGCATATGTACTTCATCACTTCCCCC
>PVKU01010685.1:0-49827 GCA_004027475.1 Anoura caudifer | reverse complement strand
CTTCACCAAAGCTGCAGGGGTCTGCACTCTGGTGAAACCACGTGGAATCTCTCCCTCTGGCAAAGCTGCGAGAGGGTCTCCACTCGGGCAAAGCCTAGTGGCAATTCTCTGCTAAAGCCACATGGTGATTTTCCCTCATGGAGCTGCGGGTCCTGCTCTCTGGTGAAACCGCATGGATCTCTCCCGTGAAACCGATCTCCCCCCAAATGGCTGCCACGCCTGGGTTTAAATCCCCACGCCAATCCTCCTCTGCAGCCCTATTTCCAACTCCTCCTACAATCGGTTACACCTGCCAGCATTCCTGGGCAGGTGTGTCCCATTTTCTGGAGCCAATCTTCTCCAAGCTCCCACACAGGTGCTTTAACTTAGGGTTCAATGGCCCTGCTCCATTTGTCCCTTCCCCCAACTCATACCTGTGGGGAAAGGGGTGAGGACATCTTATATGTCTGTCTAATATTTCCTGGACACCCTGAGTTCTGGGCCCCATTCCAATTCCCTTTTTTGGGCCCCCCTCTTGGCTGCACCCTGTTACAGCCTGAATTCCAAGAGTAACTGGAGTTTGGGGTCCAACCCGAGGAACTATAGTCAGCTCGACCAGGGTTTCTTGTAACACTGTTGACATTTTGGGCCATATAATTCTTTGTTATGGGGGCTGTACTGTGCATGGTAGGATTTTTAGCAGCATCCATGGCATCTACACACTAGATGCCCACAGCATCACCCTCCCCCAACCAGTTGTAACAGCCAAAAACATCTCCAGACATTGCCAATGTCCCCCTGTTACAGAACAGACCCAGAGGTGGGGTGGGGCAGGGGCACAGGGAATGATATACTGTTACTGAATGGACCCACCCCTTTGCTCCAGGGGTCCCCCACCCCATACTAGGTTCACCTTGCCTGTCGCCAGGGAAAGACATCTCTCAATGCCAGAGATTGGTGAAAAGGAAAGGGATTATTTATTTAAAGAGTTATACAAACTTAAGAGTAATAACTTAACATCCTCACTGAGATCCTAAAGTCCTTTAGAATACCCACAAACACATAGTCCTTCCTTCCCCCTCTGCCCAGTCCGGGGTACCATATCTCAGAAAAAATGAAATAGAAGTCCATGGTTCTTCTCTGCCCAAGCCACGTGGCCCCAAAAGGACACTGCGTGGCTGCTGTGCCTGGGTTTAAATCCCAGCGCCAATCTTCGTCTGTAGCACCATTTCTGACTCCGCCCACAATTGGCCACAGCTGCCAGCATTCCCGTATTTTTCCAGCTTTACTGGGCTGCCATAATAAGTCCAGGCAGGTGTGGCCCTGTGGTATGGAGCCAATCATCTCCAAGCTTTTACTCAGGTACTGTAACCAGGGGGAGTTGCCTCCCAGTTACATCATGGATCAAAGTCACTCCCATCCCCTGGCTCAAAGCATGGCCACAGCTGTTCAACATATCTATGAAACCAGTTAAAGGTTATAGATATGTTAAACAACAATTCTAGAGGTTATCTGAAAAACTGTTGCTGTACAAAACAGGTCTCAATGGCCCTGCTCCATGTGTCCCATCCCACAGCTCAGACTTGTGGGGATGAGGACATCCTATATATAAATATATATATATATTTTTTCTAATATTTCCTGGACACTGAGTTCTGGACCCCATTACAAATCCCTATTTGCCGCCCTCCTTGTCTGCACCTTATTAAACCCTGAGGAGCAAAACTGCCCCCAGTTGAGAACCTCTGACATAGAACCTGACCTACGTGCTCATTACCCTCCAGGCCAGAGATAGATGTTCCTAAAATCCTTTACCTCCAGGTGCCCCAGCCTAAGTCACATCTTCTTTCCCTGAGCCTTAGCTTCGACTCTTTCATCCTTATTTGTCTGGCAATTGCTAGTCTCCAGTTTGCCTGAGCTCCTTTGTCTCATTTTCTGCTGACCTTGGGATAACCTCATCATTTTCCTGTTTCTGCCTATGAACTTCCGGGCCAGCGAAAATAAACAATACTCCAATATTTGCAACATTTATTCAATAAACTTGTATTATTCTATATTCTGCTCCAAAGAGATTTTAGTATTTATTGATTAGAGTTATGTTCAGTTGCAAGTGACAGTGTCTTGAACAAGATAGAAGTTTATCCCACATAAAAGTCCAGAGTGAGGCAGGCCAGAACTAGAGTGGTGGTTTTGCTCCATGAAGTGGCTCTGCCAGGCCTGGCCTCTCTTCTAAGACCACTTCATAGCTGCTCACCTCTGGTCATCAGATCCACCAACCAGGGAGCAGGAAGAAGGCAGGAACAGAGAGGAAAGCTAAATTAAGGAAGGTCCCTGGAGGCCGCTGCATAACGCTTATGCTTGCATATCACTTGTCTGAAATTAGTTCCTGGTCTGCACCTATCTGTAAGGCGGGCTGAGGAAATGCGAGTTTTGTTCTGAGTGGCCACATAACCCACCTCACCCTGGGGGCGGGGTGGCACCATGGCTCCTGGAGGATGACTGGAAGCCTTTGCGCATGGGGGGTATGAGGACACTTGAAACACACACCTGCTCTCAGGATGCTTCGGTCCAGTGGCAGAACTGGCTGTACACACAACTACCTCTAGTTTAACTTGACTAAAATAACTTTTTAACTAAAGGGAAGGTATGATTACAATACTGATAAAATTACAAGGACCATAATCTAGATGCTACCTAACCAAATGTAGATAAGGACATATGTTTATATTTGCGTAACTGTGACTACCCTTAATTCTTTACATCTTGAACTTTTATTCTACAAGAAATTTGAGTTTAGTTCTTGGAAACATTTACATCTTAGGAAATGAGCACAGGAAACTCAATTACCAGAACTTGAAATGTTGGAAATAATAATTATGAGTCACTTGGTAGGTTCCTTTTTTGTCATCTAGTAGTGGGTGTCAAATTAACCACTGCTTTATTTTTAGCTATGTGATATGTTCCTCGGTACACATTCCCCGGCGATTGCATTGGCTGAAACATGAAAAAGATCCGCAGTGTCAATAGGGTTGCCAAGTCTTCGTCAAAGACTATCTGTAACTGGTCATTTGTTTTTTGGTACAAATTGGCATGCCATCTGCCAGTGCCGAAAGTCACAGTGATCAAAGAGAGAACTGAAACAGCTCTCACTCTTCCAGCTCCTGCATTTCTATAGCTCTTTGCTGCAGAGAACTCTATCCCAGAACAGTGCCGTTCTGTTGGCCTCCATGGAGTGTTGGCCCAATCCCAAGGCCTTACCAAATATTATAGCCAACAGGAGGGAGAAGAGTTTAGTTCCACACTCTTTGAGCAGGAAGCAGGCAGCCTAAAAACAGATCAACAGATTTGCTTTGATTTTATTTAGGAAAAAGAGTCAAGAGAAACTTGACCTCATTTCGCAACTTCCGTAAAAACAAAGCTTGGTGTCCTCCAATTCTGATCCAAGTTTCTGGACTTGTTTGGGTGAATACAGAGTCTTAGAAGTGAGGAAGAAAACAAGGTGCTCTTGAAGCCTGATCCCTGGATAAGACAGAGGAGGTGGCCATGCCCATGGGTGCAGCGACTGGTAAATGAGATGGCTTTAAAAAAAAAAAAAGCCTTGGGGCCTGGAGAAGATGAGCTGGGGTGAGGAAGGGCTGAAAGTGGCAGCTGCTAGACCTTTAAGCACAGTCTTTCTTTACACATGTAAGACAATGTCCCTTCGGTCACCCCACACACTTAAATAGCTGTCACCATCAGCAGTGTTAGCTTCCAACAGGAAGAGTGATGGATCCTTTCATATCTTCGCATGTGTGTGTCTCACATGCAACGAGTCCATTTCTGTGAGGGCGCAGTAGGTGTCAGTGCATAGCAATGCCTGGCACATGATAGGAGGTGCTGAATAAGTGGGAGCCATTGTCATTGCTATTATCCACGTGAAGGGGCACCACAAAACCTCTTCCTCCTGACCTCCAAATCTAATGCTGAGGTTAGGTATACAGGTTATGAAAATATACTCGTTATCCAGAACGGAGACAGTATCCCTCACCTTCTTGCAATTCTTGTTGGCAGGTTCATTTTTACCTATCACCTTCCTTCTTCTTTCTTACCCTCAAAAGCCTACTTTTTTTTCGAGGCCCAAGACAAATGCCAGCTTTCCTCTGTACCTATACCTCATCACATTCCCACATAGACATTCATTTTCTTCGATGGGTGCCCACAGCACTTTGATTATACATGTAATATAGTTGTTATCATGCTATAATTTATTTATCTGCTACCAACTCGAATGACAGTAAACTTTTCTCAGGTAAGGATGACTTCTTCTCTGCCTCTGCATGTTCAATTATTAAAGCATTGCCTGACTGGACATATTGTACATCCATCAAATGGATATTATTCATAGATAAAAAGAAATGAGCTACCAAACCATGAAAAGACATGGAGGAATCTTAAATGCATATTTCTAAGTGAAATAGGCCAGTCTGAAATGGTTACATTCTGTGTGACCTCAATTATATGACATTCAGGAGAAGGCTAAACTATAGAGACAATAAAAACAGTGGTTGCTAGGGTGGAGGGGTAGGAAGGTGAAGTACAGTTGCCATTTAAAGAGGTGAAACTAGTCTGTGTAATACTTTAATGACACATGACATTATGCATTTATCAAAACCTATAGAACTCTACAACACAGACAGTGAACCTTAATATACGAAAATTAAAATAAAATCATTTCAGAGGTCAGAGAATTCCAGGAAGGAAAAGCAGACCATGACAGAAATATCTAACTGTATTAAAAATGTACGAAACTACCTCCTTGAAGGATGTAGGAGGGAAAACGTGTTGATCTTAAGCAAAACTGGAAGTGAACGGAATCTGTAAGACTGACTAAAGACAAAAGAAATTGCATAGAACTCTAGTTTATAAAGTTGTCTCTTGGAGGTTTGGCTTATCAATTATGATACTGCTTTCCATGTGTACTGGAACTGAACAATTGAGCAAATGGATGGAGGATGGTGGGAGCTGAGTATCTCACTGTTAGAGTGAGGATTTACATACAGATAAGGAAGGGGAGGAGGCTAGACTGATCCATGATGTCACGAATTCGAGTTGGAAACATCAGTAAGAACTCTTGTTTAGCTTTATATAGATACACGGCTACATGGAGAAGTATTTACAGATGATGTGTATATACACCAATTAGTACACACCTACATATTTCTGGGTGTGTACACTCATATATTTCTGAATATTTCTGTTACTCAAAGGTCCTAAAAGAAATGTCATCCCTAGCATGAACACACCTAGTACCCAGACCTTGGTTCCTAATATCATTCTTCAATAAAAGGAACTAGGGCTTTTTGGAGAAATGGCTGATTCTAGGACTGGGGCAGAAAATATATAAGATGAGCCTGGATCATCTTGTAAAAATGTGATTAAACAATTATATTGATGGGTATATGAAAAAAGAAAAGGTGGAACAATTTGGACAAAAATAATAAAAATAAAAGTAATATTTGATAATGATCCAAAGCATAAAAATAAATATCTATGAGTCAATACCTATTTAAATGAATGATTGAATAAATTAGTAAATGTAGAAGAAGAGACAGATTGTTCATGCAGGAGAATTGCAAATAATTTGTATAGATACTCTGACTCAAGGAGAGGAAGCATAAATCCCTACTCTCCAAGTGTGGGCTGTACCTAGTGACTTCCCTCCAGATATTATGGAAAGGGGGAAAATAGAATAACCTTACACTGAAGAAACCTGACAAAAACTACATCAGCCAGGTCATTGAGGTCAATATCAACCATCATAAATGATGATAATATAAAATCAAAATGGCACTGTACCTCTGGAATCTTCCTCTCCCAAACCCGTTACCCCAATCTCATCAGGTGGAAAACATCAGATTCCAGTTGAGGGACATTCTGCAAAATACTTGATCAGTATTCCAAAAACAAGGCAAGTCTGAGAAACTGTCAGTCAAGAGGAGCCTAGGAGACATGAACACTAAGTATAATGTGGCATCCTGGATGAGATTGTAGAATAGCAGAAGGACATTAGGTAAAAACTAGGGAAATCAGAATAAACAATGAACTTTGGCTAATAATAACATATCAATATTTGTTCATCAACTGTAACAAATGTACCATAATAATGTAAGATTGTAATAATAGGAGAAAGTGGGTGTGGGCTATCTGGGAATTCTGTGTACCATCTTCTCAATTTTTCTGTAAATCTAAAGCTGTTCTAAAAAATAAAGTCACACCTGACTGAAGATATGCAGACAGAAAGATGTGCCCTGGCTGGTGTGGCTCAGTGGACTGAGTACCAGACTGTGGACCAAAAAGCTGCTGGTTCAATTCCCAGTCAGGGCACATGCCTGGGTCGCAGGCCATGTCGCCAGTTGGGGGTGTGCAAGAGGCAACCATGTATCTCTCTAACATTGAAGTTTCTCTCCCTGTCTTTCTCTCTTCCTCCCCTTCTCTCTAAAAATAAATAAATAAATATTTTTTAAAAAAATAAAGTACTTAAAAAAAAAAGAAAAGATGCTCCGCATCATATTTTTATCAGGGAAATGCAAATTAAAACAACCATGAATTAACACACACCTGTTAGAATGGCCAAAACTAAGAACGCTGACAACCCCAAATGCTGACAAGGATGTAGAACAACAGGGACTCTCATTTGTTGCTGGTGAGGATATAAAATGATACAGCCACTTTGGAAGACAGCTGAAGGTTTCTTACAAAACGAAACATACTCTTGCAGGATCCAACTATCACAGCTCTTGGTTAAAGGGATTAAAAGGAGTTAAAACTATATCCACAAAAACACACGCACACAGGTGTTTATAGCAGCTTCATTTATAATCGACAAAACTTAGAAGCAATCATGATGTCATTCAACAGGGGAATGAATAAACTGTGGCTTATGAAATATTATAGAATATTTCACAGTATTATATGAAATATAAAATATCTCGTAACATTATTTGAAATATCATTTGGTGCTAAAAAGAAATGAGCTGCCTAGCCATAAAAGATATGGAAGAATCTTAAATGATCATTAGTAAATGAAAGAAGCCAGTTTTAAAGGCTATATACTGTATGATTCCAACTTATGACATTCTGGAAAGGGCAAAACTATGGAAGCAATCAAAAGATCGGTGATTGCCAGGGGTTTGTGGGAGGGAGGAGATGAACAGGTGGAGCATAGGGGACGTTTAGGGCAGTGAAAATACTCTGTGTGATACCGTAATAATGGACACATGTCATCACAAATTTGTCCAAACCGATAGAGTGTACAACAGCAAGAGTGAGCCATGTATAAACTATGGGCTTGGGGTAATAAGGGTGTGTCAAGAAGCTCATCAGCTGAAAAAATGTTCTATGTGGTGGGGTACGTTAGTGGTGGGGGAGGCTATGCGTGTGCAGGGGCAGGAGGTATGAGGGAAATCCCTGTGCCTTCCTGTCAATTTGCTGTGAACTTAAAAGTGCTCTAGAAAGTGGGTTTTTTTTTCTTTTTCTAGAGAAAGGGAAAGGGAAGGAGAAAAAGAAGGAGAGAAACGTAGATGTGAGAGAGAAATATTGATTGGTTGCCTCTGGCACACAGCTGGAGTGGGGATAGAACCCACAATCCAGGCATGTGCCCTGACTGGGAATAGAACCTCTCACTTTGCAGGATGACACCCAGCCAACTAAGCCACACCAGAAAAGGCTAAAAGAAAAGTTTTAAATAAATAAATGAATAGTCTATTTTTAGAATCTCCTGACACATAATTATTTATTATTAAATAAACTTACACCCAGAGAAGGTAAATAATTTTCCCATTTTTGCAGAAATATAAAAGAATGTAAAGATAAGAATATCGTATAGTGATTTGTTATAGTTTATTTTATTTTATTGTTTATTTTATTTTATTTTTTGGAATTCTAGACATTTTTATTTTTTCTTTTCTTTTTTTATTATTGTATTTTTTCTATTACCATTTAGTTTCCTTATACCCTTCTCACCCCTACAATCACCATACTGTTGTTAGTGTCCATGAGTCCTTTTCCTTTTTGCTCAATCCCTCCACCCCTAACCTCCCTCCCACCACTAGTTGTCATCTTGCTCTCTATCTGTGAGTCTGTCCTCATTTTCCATGTTAGTTCATTTTGTTCACTAGATTCCACATATGAGTGAAATCATATGGTACTTTCTTTCTCTGACTGGATTATTTCACTTAGCATAATGTTCTCCAGGTCCATCCACACCGTTGCAAAAGGTAAAACTTTCTCCTTTTTTAATGATTGAGTCGTATTCCATTGTGTAAACGTCCCAGAGTTGTTTTATCCACTCATCTGACGGACACTTGGGCTGCTTCCATATCTTGGTGATTGTAAATAACGCTGCAGTGAACATAGTGGTGCTTATGTTCTTTTGAATTCACGTGCCTTGGGGAGAGTTTCTTCGGATATATTCCCAGAAGTGGGATCATTGGGTCAAAAGGCAGATCCACATTAATTTTTCTGAGGTATCTCCACACTGCTCTCCATAGTGGCTGCACCAGTCTGCATTCCCACCAACAGTGCAAAAGCGTTCCCCTTTCTCCACATCCTCACCAGCACTGTTGTGTTATAATTTAACAAACATTTATTATTATGCTTACTGTGTGAATGACACTATTCTAAGTGCTCTGTTATAACAGATCTGTTAATCCTCATAATAATGTCATGAAGGGGACACTATTTTATTCCCATTTTACAGACAGGGAACTGAGACATGGAAGGATTAATCAGCCCTTGTCCACCCTCAAACAACCAGTAAGTGGCAAAGCTGGTGTTTGGATTGAGGCAGTCTAGCTCCAGAGATTGTGTGTTAGCCACTGCACTATGTGGCCTCTATTATTTAAAGAAAACATTGAAAAGTAGTTTTGAATTACAGTCTTTTTCATTGTTTTTGTCAAAGTTATTGCAGGATAGTAAATGCAGATGGACAATACTACTATGATTGGCCACTAGAGGGCATTAAAACCTTTGCAAACCTGCCAAATGACTAGTATTTTTAAAGGAGTAAAGGACAAAAGTTTCTTGTTTGTATTGCTTTTAACCTGTTTCCATTTGCTAGCCCAAGAATAAACAGAAAGTCATACAAATAAGATTAGTATATTCACCTTCAAAAGGAAGTATCTTAAAGAAGAAAAAAGTTGAAAAGAAGAGAAAGACTACCTGTGAGAGCAAATCAGAAGAGAACAGAGATTTGGGTTAGTGATTACCCATTTATTACAGTATAGCCGTAGGTACAGAGAACCTCATTTACATTCCGTACACTCAGGTTTTCTAGATGCCAATTTGTCATTTTAAATGCTAAAATATTTTTACTTTAATCATTTTGAATAAAAATAATTCCAAACTGCACACACATACAAAAAGATTAGTAAGGAAGTGTTTAGGTCTTACAAAGTTTTCTCTTGATTTTTTTCTTTATTATCCATATTCTATAAATTTTTCATACTGTACATTTAACACTTCATTGCATACTGCATTTGCCCCGTGCCCACAACTAAGATGCTGCCTCCTTGTCAGTAGGGAACAAGGTTTATATCATACTTATTATTATTAAAAATCATATAGCAGCCAATGACGGGTAAGATTCCCTCAAAGGAGGGGTCACCTAAGACAGGCATGACCACATGGATGGCCCTCAAGGAAGGACTCAGGGGGGCCACAGCAAAAAAAGGGTGATGGACCCTCGCCCCTCGGCTATTCTGACATAGCCCGAGTCCCCGTTTCCATCTGCAAGAAGCCTCCACCTAAGCCTGAAACAATGCCGGAGCTCAAGCTAAAAAATTAAGGCAATATGGACTTCCACCAAGATGGAGGCATAGGTAGATATACTTTGCCTCTTCGCACAACCAAAAGGACAACAACATATTTAAAAACAAAAAATATCCGAAACTGCCAGAAAATTGAACTGTATGGAAGTCCAACAACCAAGGAGTTAAAGAAGAAACATTCATCCAAACTAGTAGGAGGGGCCCAGAGGATGCATAGCAAGGTGGTGGCTGGAGGACTGGGCCAGGTGAGGTGGCAGCTGGCAGACTGAGTGGTCTCATATTTGTGTGCGGATAAACTAGGAGGAACAACTGGGGAGCCAGACAGACCGCGCAACCCGGGGTTCCAGCATGGGGAAATAAAGACTCAAAACCTCTGGATATAAAAAACAGTGAGGGTTTTAGTGGCAGGAGAAACTCTCAGCCTCACAGGAGAGTTCATTGGAGAGACCCACAGGGTCCTAGAATGTACACAAAACCACCCACCCTGGAATCAGCATTAGAAGGGACCAATTCGCTTGTGGGTAGTGGAGGAAGTGCCTGAAAGCCAGCCAAGAGCCAAGCAAGTGGCATTTTTCCCTCTCCAACCCCTCCCCCACATATAGTGACACAACACAGAGACATGAGTTGCCCTGCCCTGGCGAGTACCTAAGACTCAGCCTCTTACTATACATAAGGCATGCCAAGACAAAAAAATATGGCCCAATTTAAAGAACAGATCAAAGCTCCAAAAATAGAACTAACAGATGAAGAGATAGCCAACCTATCAGATGGCAGCATTCAAAACACTGATAATCAGGATGCTCACAGAAATGGTTGAGTGTGGTCGCAGAATAGAGGAAGAAGTGAAGGCTATGCAAAGTGAAATAAAGAAATATATACGGGAGCCAACAGTGAAGGGAGGAAACTGGGACTCAAATCAATGGTTTGGAGCAGAAGAAAAAATAAACATTCAACCAGAACAGAATGAAGAAACAAGAATTCAAATAAAATGAGAAATGGCTTAGGAACCTCCAGGACAACTTTAAATGTTCCAACATCTGAATCATAAGGGTGCCAGAAAGAAAAGAGGAAGAGCAACAAATTGAAAACTTATTTGAACAAATAATGAAGGAAAACTTCCCCAATCTGGCAAAGGAAATAGACTTCTAGGAAGTCCAGGAAGCCCAGAGAGTCCCAAAGAAGTTGGACCCCAGGAAGCACACACCTAGGCATATCATAATTATATAACCCAAGATTAAATATAAGGAGAGAATGTCAAAAGCTGCAAGAGAAAAGGACACAGTTACCTACAAAGGTGTTCCCATAAGTCTATAAGCTTATTTCTCAAAAAGAAACCATACAGGCAAGAAGGGACAGGAAAGAAGTATTCCAAGTCATGAAAAGCCAGGACCTACATCCAAGATTACTCTATCCAGCAAAGCTATCATTTAGAATGGAAGGGCAGATAAAGTGCTTCCCAGACAAGGTCAAGTTAAAGGAGTTCATCATCACCAAGCCCTTTTTATATGAATGTTAAAGGGACTTACCTAAGAAAAAGAAGATGATTAAAAATATGAACAGCAAAATGACAATAAACTCACAACTCTGAACAACTGAACCTAAAAAAACAAAAACTAAAATAAACTAAGCAAACACCTATAACAGGAACAAAATCACAGAAATGAAGATCATATGGAGGGTTATAGGCAGAAATGAGGAGAGGAGAGAATGGGGGAAAGGTACAGGGAATAAGAAGCATAAATGGTAGGTACAAAATATACAGGGAGATGTTAAGAATAGTATAGGAAATGGAGAAGCCAATGAACTTATATGTATGATCCATGGACTTGAACTAAGCTGGGGAAATGCTGGTGGGAGCAGGGATGCACAGCAGAGGGAAATAAAGGGGAGAAAGCAATGGGACAACTGTAATAGCATAATAAAATATATTAAAAAATCATAGAGCACCTGGCACAATGTTAGGTAGTTTATAAACACTTACTAATTAGTTGAATGCATAAATACCTTAATTTACATAATAGATATATTCTTGAGGCTAGCATAAGCCAACTTTAAAATTCAGTAGGGGGCCGAGGCTGGTGTGGTTCAGTGGATTGTGCGCTGGCCTGCAAACCAAAAGTCACCAGTTCCATTCCTAGTCAGGGCACATGCCTGGGTTGTGGGCCAGGTCCTCACTTGGGGGTGTATGAGAGGCCACCAATTGATGTTTGTCTCCCTCAATTTCTCCCTCCTTTCCTCTCTCTCTAAAAATAAATAAATAAAATCTTTTAAAAAATAAAATAAAATTTAGTATGGTAGCTATACATTTAAAGGAATCCAGTAGTAGACCCTTTGAAATTAAGTCAAGAAGCACTCTGTATATAAGGTAGCCTAGTTTAAATCTCTATTTTCATATGTGGTTTGGCTTAAAGCAGAAAGCGCCTAGATATCATTGGTTGAGAAAAATCCTTCTCTGTATCTTGTGCAAGAATTTAAAAAGGCCTACTTATATTCTGCCCTTTTCTTGCTGCAGTTGGTGGCAACAAACCGGGGGACAAGAGAGGCTGAGTGGTCAGCTGGTCAAGATGCTGCCCAAGGAGGCAAGGGGCCTGCCCTCTGTCACTCACCAGCTGGACAAACCACTTGAACTTTCTGGGGCTCCGTGTCCTCATCCATAAAACAATGAACATGAAGGAGACGAGTTCTTTCAAAATCAACATTCGGTATACTAGCTAAGGGGGGAGGTAGACAGACTTCTCCCTGCCTAGTACTTACCTACAAGGGGGAAGCCTCCACATACTCTCCCACCAGACTACGGCACTCACACCACCTGTGTTCTTCGCTTTGGATGCCATCGACACAGGAAGTGTATGTAATGATATAGTCACTGTGCACAAAGCATTTACATTTCCCTGATCCTCCCTGGTCATCTTGGGCTCTCCATAAATTTAAAGGGTGGTCACATCCTTGTGTTCCAGTTTCAAAAAGGATGTTAAGGGACTAGCAGGACACCTGGCAATGAACATCTGTTTACTTCTCTCCTTAAAACTAACTCTGAAAAAACACTCAGGTGTTTTTTTTCTAATAAATAATTATAAACATTATAAAAGTATAAGATTATTCTGATATTTCATTTTCTACCAAGGGACGCTATGATCTAATATAGGTAAAGAGGTTCGGGAACCATTAGGAAAGTGTTTATGAGCTGTATACTGAGTCCACTGAGAGCAATTAAGCATTTAAATTACGGCAATGTGTAAATTTAACAGCTGGTAAGTGTTGTCAATTGCGAGCTATAGACCACCTGCTCAGCAGTATGTGCCTATAAACAAGAAAATAGATTGTATAGTGGCGAGTAGAATCTGGATTTGGTAATTTGGAGCATAAATTCAGGTTACACATACAACTAGAGTATCTTTTAAATTAATTTAGAAGTACAGCATCTCCTCTAGGAATGCATGACTGGACACAGATTTGTTAGGCTATTTAAAATGTGCTTCAATTACAATTTAATTACTCTCATTGTTAATAGCCTGGGATTGTTTCTGAAGAATCTGACCTTGAAGACTAATGGCTATTTATCTTATAATCCTTTTTTGGTACTAAAAAGAATAGTTATAATAAAGACCTAGAAGCTTCTATTTATACACATGGTATTTATAAACTTTATTAAAACAACCTTTTCATCATGTTCCCAGGATCCTTAAAATTTGCCAAGGGGAAAAAGAGGGAGTTCCTAAGACATTGGTTTTCCAGTCTTCTATAACTGAGCAACTTCTCAGTTAAGTACATCTTTAAATCCTCTGTCATGAAGTGTTGATAATTGTTAAAGGGAAAAAGATCAGGGGATTTGGCTTTATACTTGGTCTGACCTGCATTTATTCCTCCTCTTTTTCATATCCAAACCAATCCATCCCAGATCTGTTGCTCTCTTAACTTCCTTTAAGGGAGCAACTTTGGTAATTTCTGATAAATCCCAGAAGGACACCCCCGTGTTCTATTACTTTTAAAAGGGAAAGTTTTGAAAAATTTGAAGAATGTGTTAGGGCTGCTATCACTTTTTTGGTTCCTTTTCTTTCTTAATTTTATCTTAAATTTTTATTTACTTATTTTTAGAGAGAGAGGAGGGGAGGGAAAAAGAGAGAGAAGCATCAATGTGCAGTTGCCTCTCACAGGCCCCCAACTGGGGACCTGGCCTGCGACCCAGGCATGTGCCCTGACTGGGAATCAAACTGAAGACCCTTTGGTTCACAGGCTGGCACTCAATCCACTGAGCCATACCAGCCAGGGCTGGCTCCTTTCTTAATCTTTTTACTTTTGTCTCAGAGTAGACGAGATCCTGAAACGCATGCTAAGTTTTTTATGCATGCATAAGCTTATTCAACAAATATGTATTGAGCATTCACCATGTGCCAGGCACAGTGTTGGAGGTTAATGATACAAAGGTGAGTGAGACTGTTCCTGGCCCAGGAGGATCCCCATGGTCAAGTAGGAGAGACAGAAACAGAAATGATCCCATCATAATAATCATAGCCTTAAGGTTTTGACCACTTACTCAGTGTCAGGCCCTTTACTAGATGACTTACACATAATGCACATGTAACCTGACCACCGGCCCTACAGGTAGGTGTGCCTCTCCCCATTTGCAGAGGAGGAGACCAAAGCTGAGAGAGTTACTGTGTCATTCTCTCATTCTCCTTTATACATTTAATTCCTCTGCCTAAAATTTTCTATCTGCTTTCATCTAATTCCTGTTTGTCCAAAAAGCCTTCTTGCCCTGGCTGGTGTGGTTCAGTTGGTTGGGTGTCATCCTGCAAAGTGAAAGGTCGCTGGTTCGATTCCTGGTTAGTCCACATGCCTGGGTTGAGGGCCAGTCTCCAGTAGGGGTGTGTACAAGGGGCAACCAATCGATGTTTCCCTTACACATCGATGTTTGTCTCCCTCTCTTTCTCCTTCCCTTCCCCTCTCTCTAAAAATAAATAAATAAAATCTTTTTAAAAGTGTCTTCTTTAACCTAGAGAAGGGTCAGTGCCTTGCCTAATGCTCCCAGCACATCTCTAGCAGTGCACTTGTCTCTCTAAATTTTAATTTACTATTTGTCTGAATCCTCAACTAGATTGCATTAGGATTGAGTTTCTCTCAGAGCGAGCACAGCTTTGTCATCTTTGTATGACTGGAACATGGCTCAGTATATTTCATATAATTCATACTCAATGAAAGCTATTTGATTGAATGGAGCCTGGCCGTCAGGATCTGATCCTGTGTCTGGCTGGCTCCCAAACCCCAGCTGTTTCACTCTGCTAATCTGCTTACAATCTCGTGAGGTAAGTACAATTGTAGAAATGAAACCTATTCAAAATATGGGGTACAGAGGAGAGAAAGTCACGGTAGGATTCACAGAGAAGGTGCTATTTAAGCTGGGTCTGAAGCGTGAACAGTAATTTCAAAGGAGTAAAGCATCTTAGCTGGAGAAACAGTTCACAAACAGCATGAGAGAGCAAGGTGCATTTGACCCAAAAAGAGTGGGGAGGGATTCCATATTGATAAAGCATGGGCTGAAGAGGGTGAATGAGAGTGGATGGGAAGGAAAGCTAGGGCACTCAGAATGAGAGGGACCTTGTATGCTGTCCTAAGTAAAGAAATTCAGCCACTGGTAATTTTTAAACAGAGAAGGTCCTACTTGATAGAGAGGAGTTGGAATCCAAGTTCTTGGGTTTAAGACCTAATTTTGTCACTTACTATGGGATCTTAGGGATTCCCATGTCCTCAATTTCCTAACTAAAGATTTTAACACACTACCAACCACCTCATAGAGTTATACATTCAACTAAAGTATGTGACCTAAAGAGCTTTGTAAATGGTAAAATTAAACACTACGGGCATAGCTTGTTTCATTGCACTTCACAGATGTTTTATGTTTTGCAGATTAAAGGCAAGACCCTCCACCAGCAAAATGATTATGACTGACTTTATGGCAATTCTTGCTTTGTTGTGGTGGTCTGGAACCAACCCACAGAGCCTCCAGGACATGCCTGTGTAAATGTTAGTTATTATTAACTTATCACGTGAGTTAGTTTGTTAGGGTCATCATAACAAACACCGCAGACAGGGTGGCTCGAATGACAGAATTTTTTTTTTAATTTTTTAAATTCAATTATTTATTTATTTATATTTAGAAACAAAACCGATGGATCGAATGACAGAAATTTATCTTCTCACAGTTTTGGAAGCTGGAAGTCCCAGGTCAGGCTTTTGGCAGGGTTGATTTTTCCCTGAAGTCTCTCTCCTGGGCTTGTAAATGCTATCTGCCCTCTGTGTCTTCACACGGCCTTTTCTCTGTGCATGTCTGTGCTCTGAACTCCTCTTACAAGGACACCAGTCACTGGATTAGGGTCACCCTGATGACCTCATTTACCTTAATTACCTTTTTAAAGGCACACTCTCCAAGTGCAGTCACATTCAAAGGTGTTATTTTAATACACGAATTTTGCAAGTGATACAGTTCAGGTAATAACAGCATATATAATAGAAAAAAAATGTAACAATTCCACAGTGACCACTCAGGTAATGCCAAATGAAAAATGGAAAACCCAAGTTGTTTTCTGAGCACACCACTCAAACCAGAAATGGAGCGATGCCCCCATTCCCACACCTTCTTCCCTATGGAGTGAATGCCCTGGTCAGAGGCAATGTTGAGTGGGACTTCATATCCGTGGGTCAGCCCCCCAAAGGCAGTGCTGGCTGTGGCTCTATGAGCAGGAAAGGCAATCCTGTACCTGGTATCCATCCCTTCCAGGATGGGAGGGACCTTTAAACTGATCTCTTTAAGGAATAGTTCCATAAGAGGACCACAGTGTCGATCTATGTTGCTGACAGTTTGGACATTCTGAGGCAGCAATAGCTCGACTGACTGTGGGAAGCAGAAGTCCATGATTTGGGTCAATACATAGCCCTTATTTCTGCCATGATGGCCTGTCTGTTCGTGAGTCTTATCATGCTTGTTCCAGGGTTGACAGAGGCTGGCTTAGATCAACTAGCTGAGAACTTTTTTGTCTGCCTTGTTCAGCACTTCTGTGGTGGATGCTGGTGGCAGCCATAAACACAGGATACAAAAATCCTCACGCTCAGTGCCTGCTCACTGTGTCCTTCCACATGTCTGTACTCCTTGTCTCCAGTCTTCCAATCCTTTTCTTTTATGCCTCTGACCAGACGGTCTGGCCATTGGCCACTGCCAGGAATCTGTATATTTTTGTCTCAGACCATTTTGCCTTCCACACCACCGCGCGGCAGGTGGAGCGAATCACCTGGTTGTGACTTTGGAAGATGAGCATTTTCCTTCCTATTTCTCCACCTGTGAGTGTGTGGGCCAGTCTGCCCAGTTCTACTGCGAACCCACATCCTCCGAACTAGGCTTTGTCAGTAACTAAGGTGATATTTTGATCTCCAACTGTCTGACTCCCACATCTTCCTCTTAATTAGTTCCAAGTTCTGGAAATGTTACTGATTTGGGGGCTGAAACCCAGACAGAAAGTATCAAAGTTGGGACTTCAGCAAGTCAAAGCCTGTGCTTCCCTACTCTGAAGTTTCCCCACAGAGGCAGGCACTTGCCTGGGCCTGTGGATATACAGAGTATTTGATGTTGTGATGGATACAGGAGCTGAAGCCACTTTAAAGAAATTATCCCTTGGCAGAAAGTTCTGAGTGACAACCAGGTTGGATGACGCGGAGGTAGGTGCGGCCTGGTGTCTTCATCTCTTGGTCTGCTGCAGGGCTCCTTCTCCTAAGGCCCGGCGTGATGAGAGCCAGAACCAGGCTCCTGCAGCTACTCAGATGCCTGGAACTCGTAGTTCATTTGGACTGTATTGTGCAGAGAACTTTTGACGTAACAGAGTAAAAATACTTTCGTTGTCTTTGAAAACACATATTTTTCTTTTCTTTTTTAATGCTCACATGAGGATATATTTATTGATTTTTTAGAGAGAGAGAGAGGAAGGGAGGGAGAGAGAGAGAGAGAGAGAGGTGGGCTGGGGAAGAGAGAAATTTATGTGAGAAACATTGATCAGTTGCCTCCCAAACGTGCCCCGATGGGGGATCAAATCCACAACCTAGGTTTCTGCCTTGATGGGAATCAAACCCTCAATCTTTTGGTGTTACTGGACGACGTCCACCCACTGAGCAACCTGGCCAGGGCACATATTCTTCCTTCCTTTTTTCCTTCCTTCTTTCCCTTTCTTCCTTCCTTCTTCCCTCCCTCCCTTCCTCCCTCCTTCTCTCTCTCTCTCTAACTCTCTCTCTCTCTGATGCTGTGATCTTTATTCCACTAAGGGACATTATAACTAAGAAACAGAAACATACTTTTAATATACTAATAGCATAATCTCATCTTATTGTGTTTTTTAAAATATATTAAATCATAAAGCCATTTATAAAGGGTATAGAATAAAGTACTTTTAACAAGTCGTTTTTTAAATGTATTGATTTTAGAAAGAGAGAGGAAAAGGAAGAGAGAGAGAGAGAAACATCAGTTAGTTATTCCTTTTATTTATGTATTCATTGGCTGATTCTTATATGTGCCCTTACCTGGGATTGAACCTGCCACCTTGGCATATCAGGAGGATGATCTAACCAACTTAGCTACCTGGCCAGGGCTACCACCTGTTTTTCTTTATATGCATTTTTATGGATTGTTGTAGAAAGATTCTTTCCATACATTGAATTCTACATGAATATTAATTGCCTACTGCATTTGAGGTGTTTATTATGAATGTGTATGTATGAAGAAAAAAAAAACAGGTCTTGCGTTTCTTACAAGTATTCTGTTGGTGACTCCATGCCAGCATAGAATAAGCAACTGTTTTCTTTTCAAAGCAATGTTGAAACACTTGAGCTCAAACTAGTGAATTAGTAGGAAGGAAGAAGTATGGGAACTAGAGCACTTAATTTTACCTCACGAGATAAAAATCTTGTGGTTTTGTCCTAAATAAAAGAAACAATATATTTGATGTTCACTCAGTCTTCACAGCACCAACAGTTTCCCCACATCTGTCATTCTGGTGGCCACACCTGGGGCATCACAAAACTGAAAACAGATGTGTGGGCTCCTAGAAAGCAGAAGTAACCGTCAGATTCAATCAGAGAAGCAGCGGGAACATCATAGGGTAAAGCCTGTGTTTAACCACAAGGTGCCAAATTTGATCAAGGGTTGGTGCTGACAAAGAGAAGCCATGGATGAGTAGCTGGGAAAGGAAGAGAGGCAGAAGGAGAAAAGAGATGGAGGTAAGAGGTGGGGAAGCAGATACGGATCAACTCAGTGTGATTGGTTGTATGGTGTGTTTGGGGTTTAGGCTGTTTTGAGTGAGGCCAGTGACACTTCTATCCCTCTCGCCTCTCTGCACTGTCCAACATTTGACACCTGTAACATGCACACTCTCATAGAAGGCCAATAACATGGCAGTTAAAGCCTGGGCTTTGGAGTCAAGAAAACTGTCAAGGCCCAGCATCATTATTTATCACTGTATAATCATTCATTAACTTCGAAGTCAACTTACTACCTCTGGCTTTTAGTTTCCTTATCTGTAAATGGAAAGAATTAGGGATTCTTTCTCACAGAAAGCTGTGGTGATGATTATATGAGGTGATAGACTCTAGAGTTCTTAGCACAGTGCCTGGCACATGGTGAGTCCCAATAAAAGTTAGCTAGCATTATTAACCTGCTCAGCAGTGCGCTAGCTGAGCTCCGGAAGACCTACAGGTGTGTGGAAGTGTCTTTGTTTACTCCCTACCTTATTGCATGTATTTGTTTTTTGTGAAGCTTTCACTTGAATAAAGTTTTGCTTAAAAAAAAAAAAACCTTCAAAATCATTATCTAAATCACTGATACAAATTTTGAATCGGGCAAGTCTAAGATCTTATTCAGAACACTTTACCAGAAAATTCTCTCCAGACTAGTTTAATAGCCTTTGGGTACAATGTCCCATCAGCTGTGAAGATACTTTAATGCCATCTGTCTGCCTACTCTGTAACATTTTTTTGAAAGATTTTATTCATCCATTTCAGACAGAGGGGAAGGGAGGGAGAAAGAGAGGGAGAGAAACACCAGTGTGTGGTTGCTCCCCATGTGCCCCATACTGGGCACCCAACCTGGCCCACAACCCAGGCATGTGCCCCAACCAGGAATCTAACCGGTGACCCCTTGGCTCGCAGGCTGATGCTCATTCCACTGAGCTACACCAGCCAGGGCTCTTTTAACATCTTATTCATAAGGAAACAATGGGGTATTTTTTTGTCAATTTCCCTGATCTAATTTGGAAACATTGCAACCGTGGCATTCCCCCAATCTACCAGTTGGGGTGATAAAGAAAAAAAATGTTTTTCTTTGGCGTCATTGTTTCCACTGCAGCTTCTCCAGTAACAGATGATGATGCTGGCAAGGATCACTTGTAGGTTATTAGATTAGCAACATAGATTTACTTCTTTTAGATAAAGGATCTTTTAGGTAAAGCTTGGATTATTGTCATCCATGATAAAGTTGTTCCCTGGATACAGAGTCCAATACTTTGGAAATTCACATAAGTCAAATAAAGAGAAGGGAGAGTAGGTGTAGGAAAAGCTTTGATTTCTACAATTTTATGTCCAGGAAATATAATTGAGTCCAAAGTGTTTTTTTTTTTTAATCTCATTTTGGCATTAGTTATATAGTTAAATGTTTAAATGGTTTTCTTTAATAAAGCTGGATGCATCGTCATTTTAAAAGGTAAGCTTAGTGCATCTTTTCATGCACTGAGTGTTCTTTAATGTTAGAAGGTCCCAGGTGGGCTCTCAGATTGTTTTATGCTTGAACAATGCCATGAAAATGGGACTGAGATTGTATTTCCCAGGCCCCCACCCCCTTTTACCGAACTGCAGTATGTTATCCATCTGCACAGGGATAAAATTCACACTTGCATCATGCAGTTCCCAAAGGTGCACACTGTTTTGATAGATGGGCTTGTGACGCCAGAAGGCAATGAAGTGAATTTCATAACCTTAGAAGGTCAGGGATCTGGAAAAATAAAAAAATTCACTACATCTATTTGACAATGAAAAAAACAATTTTTTAAAAGAGTAGAATATGTTTTTAATGATATATAGAGAAGTTTAGAAATCTTAACCTAGAAACCAAATGAAATCTTTGCTTATTTGAGTGTATTTGGTCAGGGAATAAGATGTACTGATAATTAAATACCATGTGTGCACTATAAATACAATGCTCTGGGGATTAAGTCTTCAAAGCACTGAAATATGATGTTACCAAAATAAAAATTAAATGTAATGACACCATTTTAAAATTTTTAATTACTACATAAGGCCCAGGGTTATATATGAAACCCTGTAATTGTTATGTAGTACAGGGTTAAAAAGAGAAATGTCAGTTAACACCTTTTTCTTACAAACAGAATAATGGATAGTAGAATTTACTGCATTCAATAACATGTAGCAGCCCATCACCCCAACTTAAACTGCTTTTCTTCAAAACTAGGTTCTTTCATCTAATTCTACATTCAGTAAGTATTTTTGATTGCCTATTACTGTAACAGTTATAAAATCACAGATGTGTTATATGCTTTAGCTACATGAACCCTAAAGAAAGTATTTTTTTTCCTGGTAAATAGTAAGTAATATAACTAACTTATTATTTGAATATTTTTCTTAGGCAATCTGTACAGATGACCTTTATTTATTAAGGCCATTAAATTAGCTGTAGATAAAAAGCTATTTAAAATTTATTGTTGAGAATCTACAATTGTAATTTACAACCTTTTGACCCATTTATTCTGGGAGAGGGTTGAGATGCTGGTGAGCTTTATCTCAGACCTTTCCCAGTTTATCTAATGCAAATCCAGACCAGATGCACCACAACCGCACCCACCCGGCCAAGCTCCTCACAGGCTCCAACTGCTCAATCCCTCCCCCCTTCCCTCAGTCAACCACAGTCCCGCTTGGGGGTAAAAACCTTTTGAACACAACAATCTGTTCTCCAGTTAGACTCATGCCTAGATATTCAGGTGATTATGGAACGTATTTTCACTGAACTTTTCTTTAAACTGAATCTGGACTTGTTGAGCAAGTAGAATTCGCTCTTGTAGATTTTTCTATGAGAATTACACAAATATAATTCGTTCTTGTAGGCCAGGCCAGTATAAGGGAAAGATGAAAACATCCCATTAAAGCATGAGAGCCTAAAGAATAAAACATCATTTGCTTATAGTCACTCAGTAGGAGAAAAGACTAGAGCTTGCACACAAGGTCCACCCTCAAAACTTTCCCACGGACGATTTATACTCTGCTGTCTCCATTTTGAAATTCTTAAAAATTGCATTTTAAAAGTATATGAGTATTTTGTAAATGAAGTCTGTTGGGACAGTAAAACCTGCACATGAGCAGAGGAGATGTAAACATCCTCCTTTTTTTTTTTAGCTGCAAAATTTTCATTAGTTCTCTAGATTTGCCCCCAGAAACACAAAATTCCAGCGTAGACCCACAATGCCTGAGAGTTCAGTAATACTCAAAGCAAGTACAAGGTAGGCATGTTGTGTGCAAAACTAAGTGGGTCCCCAATGGCCTTGAGAGGCCATGCTTTCCATTCAAACCAGAACTTGCTTTGAAAGCATAAAGCAAGCAATGGCATCCTAACAACACAAGCCACCAAGGAACCGGATCATAGCCTTTCCCACTTATGGCACTTCCCTGTATTGGCCAACCTCTTACTCTGAATATGATGACATAGTAGGGAAGGAAAGGATAGCACCCCATAGTTCTTTTCCTTTCAGTTCTACCTTACTCATCAGTAAGCTAGAGTTAGTGCTGGTAGAATGTGTGTATCCTAAGAAGTGAAATAACATTTGAGTTAGTTTTGTGCAGCTTTTCCACAGTCCTTCTGAGAATGAAATTCACGTGCATGCATGAGCTACAATACAAGGGTGGGCAAAAGTAGGTTTGCGGTTGTGAGTACCTGACACCAAATTTATTCTTTTATTGTTGTCTATTAATTATTGTATTATTTATTTGTATTACCACTGTAAACCTACTTTTGCCCACCCCTACATATGAATTGTATAATTTTGGTAATTCGGCATAAGTTAAGTGCTCTTACATTGGCACTTCAAACTGGCATTGCATAATACAAAGATGAACATTAAAATTCATGCTAATAATTTAAATTAATTTTTTCTTTACTTACAACAACATTAAATACCCAATTAAAAACACCATTGCAAGTCCAGGAGACTTCAGAAGAAAGGAAAAAACTTTATATTTTACTACCTTTTTAAAAAATAGCTTTAAAACATTTGTAATAATGTATTTTATTTAACCCAATATATCTAATATTATCACTTTAATACGTAATAAACATAAAAATATTCATAAAATATATTTTATACTAAATCTTTGAAAGCTAGTGTGTATTTTATACTTAAAGTATATTTCAATTTGGAGGCTAAAATTTTATCTGAAGTATTTGATCTGTATTTCATAAAGTGTACAGTTGAAAAATTAGATTCACGTGCCCAAGCTGTTCCAAACATATTATTCTGATAACTAAATTGGGTTTCAGTTTTTTCACTTATTTTTTAATTTTTTTAAATATATTTTATTGATTATGCTATTACAGTTGTCCCATCCCCCCCCATTTATTTCCCTATAATCCTGCAACCCCTTCCCACTAGAATCCCTGCCCCCTTAGTTCATGTCCATGGGTCACACATTTAAGTGCTTTGGCTTCTTTACTTCCTATATTATTCTTAACCTCCCACTGCCTATTTTGTACCTACAGTTTATGCTTCTTATTCCCTGTACCTTTTACCCCATCCTCTCCTGTCCCCCTCCCCACTGATAGCCATCCATGTGATCTCCATTTCTGTGATTCCATTCCTGTTGTATTGTTTGCTTAGTTTGATTTGTTTTTTTTTTAGGTTCAGTTGTTCAGAGTTGTGAGTTTGTTGTCATTTTAGTGTTCAATTATTAATCTTCTTCTTTTTCTTAGGTAAGTGCCTTTAACATTTCATACAATAAGGGCTTGTTGATGATTAACTCCTTCAACTTGACCTTATCTGGGAAGCACTTTATCTGCCCTTCCATTCTAAACGATAGATTGGCTGGAGAGAGTAATCTTGGATGTAGGTCCTTGCTTTTCCTGACTTTGAATATTTCTTTCCAGCCCCATCTTGCCTGCAAGGTTTCTTTTTAGAAAGCAGCTAACAGTCTTATGGGAACTCCTTTGTAGATAACTGCCTCCTTTTCTGCTGCTGCTTTTAAGATTCTCTCCTTCTCTTTAATGTTGGATAATGGAATTATGATGTGCCTTGGCATGTGGTTCCTTGAGTCCATCTTCTTTGGGACTCTCTGAGCTTCCTGGACTTCCTGGAAGTCTATTTCCTTTGCCAGATTGGGGAAATTCTCCTTCATTACTTGTTCAAATAAGTTTTCGATTTCTTGCTCTTCCTCTCCTTCTGGCACCCTTATGATTTGGATGTTGGAATGTTTAAAGTTGTCCCAGAGGTTCCTAAGCCTCTTCTCCTTTTTTTGAATTCTTGTTTCTTCATTCTGTTCTGGTTGAATAGTTATTTCTTTTTACTGGTCCAAACCATTTATTTGAGTCCCAGTTTCCTTCCCTTCATTGTTGGTTCCCTGTACATTTCCCTTCATTTCACTTTGCATAGCCTTCACTTTTTCCTCTATTTTGTGGCCATACTCAACCATTTCTGTGAGCTTCCTTATTACCAGTGTTTTGAACTCTGCATCTGATAGGTTGGCTATCTCTTTGTGGTTTAGTTCTGTTTCTGTAGCTTTGATCTGTTCTTTCATTTGGACCATATTTTGTTTGTCCCAGCACAGCTTTTGAATTGTAAGGGGCAGAGCTAGGGCAGGGCAACCCACTTTGCTGAGTTGTGGTGGTGTATGTAAGGGTTGGGGGGTTTGAGAGGCAACGATGCTGCTCGTTTGGCTCTCTGCTGGCTTTTAGTCACTTCTCCCACTATCCACAGGCAAATTAGTCCTTTATGGTGCTGATTCCCAGGTAAGTGGGTTTGTATATGTTCTAGGACCCCGTGGGTCTCTCCAGTGAACTCTCCTGGGAAGCTGGGAGTTTCTCCCACCACCTCAACCCCCACAGGTTTTTACCACCAGAGGTTTTGAGACTTTATTTCCCCATGATAGAACCCTGGGTTGCACCATCTGTCTCGCTCCCTAGTTGTTCTTTCTGGTTATCTGCATGCAAATGTGGGATCACCTGGTCCACCAGCTGCCACCTTACCACTAGTCCGCTCCACCCTGGCTGCCCGTCTCCACCCCTCCTACAAGTCTGAATGAATGTTTCTTTAACTCCTTGGTTGTCAGACTTCCATACAGTTTGATGTTCTGGCAGTTCTGGTTATTTTTTGTTTTTAAATTAGTTGTTGTCCTTCTTTTAGTTGTGCAAATATATCTACCTACGCCTCCATCTTGGCCGGAAGACCTAAAAATAGCTTTATTAAGCCATGGCTGGTGTGGCTCAATGAATTGAATGCCAACCTGTGAATAAAAGGTTTGATTCCCAGTCAGGGCATATGCTTGGGTTTTGGGCCAGGTCCCCCGCCATTGGGGACTTGCAAGAGGCAACCAATCAATGTATCTCTCACATGTTGGATGATTCTCTCCCTCTCTTTCTCCCTCCTTTCCCCTCTCTCTAAAAATAAATAAAATCTTTTTTAAAAAAGCTTTATTAAGATACAGTTCACATACCATACAATTCTTCCACTAAAAGTGTGTATTCAATGGTGTTAGATAGGTGCAACTATTACCACAGTCAATTCTAGAATGTTTTCATCACCTCAAAAAGCCAAGCCTCCTCTCACCACTGCAGGTCTGTCTGCCCTGCCCAGCCCTAGGCAACCACTCATCTGCTTTTCTTCTCTATAGATTTCTGTTGTGGGTGTTCCATAGGAAAGGAATAATATAAACATATAAACGTGGGCTTTTTTTGTGTGACTGGCTTCTTTTACTTAGCATATTGCTTTCAAGGTTCATTTATGTTGTGGCATGTATCAATACCTCCTTCCTTTTTATGGCTGAATGATATTCCATTAGATGGACTACCACTTTTGTTTATCCATTTACCAGTTGATGGACATTTGAATTGTTTCTACTTTTTGGCTGCTATGAATAACGTTGATATAAACATTACATTTTAGTATTTTTTATGGTTGTTCTTTCTTGCTTTTTGAACAAGGGAGTCTGTATTTTTTATTTTCTCTTTCCCCACATGGTTTGTAAGCTGTATACCTAACCCCAGTTTCAATTCACTTAATTCAAGAAGTATTTGTTAGTTGTCTTTTCTGCTCAAGGTATTATAGTTGATAGTTTCTTCCCTTAAGTGGTCTATGGTGTGGTAAGCAAGTATCGAATGCATGTCACATTTGCATCATCAATTTCAATAAAATTACAATATTCAAACATACTCAGCACTAAAACACCTGAATACATAGGGTACAGTTAGACATGGACAGGGAGTTATCCATGGAAGAGAGTACTCCAACTCCTGGGATCAGCGGTGGTGAACTTCATAAGAATACTGACTCCCTGAGTGCTGATCCACAGAGTGCCTTTTCCCTAAAATATGCAGGGAGCAGCAGACATGCTGATAAGAACCTGGGAAATCCAGCCTCTAAAGCTGCCTGGTACCTCTATCTACTGAAGATAGGGGAGAAAAGATTTAATTTTTGGTAAAAGCCATTATAGTGACTTTATTCAATTTTGTCTTTCTACTTTGACTAGTGTTTGCCATTAAAGTAAATCAGTGTTGACTGGTGAATAGTCCAAATGAAAAGAAGACTAAGATATCAGTCTGAATCAAAAAGTAGCTCTATGACTTAGGAGCAAGAACAAGCCCAAAGCTTGTTTAGTGCTTCAGAATTGAATAGAATGAGTGGAAATTGAGGAACGATGGTCTCCAGGACACCCTGGGTTCGCTGTGGTTATAGAAATGGGAAAGGAAGAAAAACCTAAGAAACACGTAACAAAAAATCCACATTGGGATTTTAAAAAATACTTTTATGGGTATATGTAGCCTAACTCTAATGGGAAAGCATGGGCAAAAAAAATGCTGTTTTAAAAAGAGAAGAATAAAAGAAATGTTCATCTAATTGTTGATTCATTACTTATTTATATTGTGAGCCTGCTCTACAATAGAACAAATAGGGAGGAGACATAGTCCTTTCTTTTCAAGGAGCACGGACTAAAGGGAAAAAATGAGTTTTTTAATACCTAAATAAATCAATGTGAATGAGTGAAACATGGAAATGTGAATAAAGTGAAGCACAGATGGAGCTTTTAATTCCGGTACCGGTGGGACTAAGATTTAGAACATCTGAACCAGCATTTGAAGGATGAGGAGGAGCTCACCATGTGAACAAGGAAAGTTCATTTCAGCATGGCAGAAGACCCAGGGCTATGGAAGAACTTGTTCTGTTTGGGAAATGTGGCTGGTCTAGCATGCTAGAAAGTGGGGTGTATATTAGGGCAGCACAGGAGAGGAATGATCTGATAGACCTCAGGCTAAGGGCTCAGGAATGTTGCCTTTACCCTGTGGAATAAGTGGTATTTAATAAGAGGATTGATATAAGATGTGTACTTTATACAGACAAGTCTGGGCTGCATAAGAGGAAGAATCATTGAAGGGAGAAAAAGAAAATGAAGGTTCAGAGATTTACTTAGGTTAACACAGGAAGAATGATGCAAGTTGTGTTAGGGCTAAGTAGCAATAGGAAAGGAAGGCAAGAAAGAGATCTAAGAAGCATTTTAAGGTAGAATCAAAAAGATTTAGTGGTTAGCTGATGGTAAGTCAAATGCAGGATGAAAACTATATTGTAAAGCCTATCTGAAAGTTCTCACCCATAAGAAATTTACGACCAACCAGAGAAAGTCAGACAATTGTACATGTACCCACAATCCAGCGAACAAACAATAGCCTAAGTAGTAAACAACACAAGCAAGAGTTGTTTATTTTGACCAGTACAAAATAGACAATCTTTGATGAGTGAATGAGTGGTACAGTTAACAAATGCTGTAAGGGTTCAGTGGAATACAGTGTTACACCATTTGACACAGTGTTTACGAGTACAAGCTTTGGAACTAGGCCTTTTTTCAAATCTCTATACCACTTAGCAGGAGGAAGAACTTGAACAAGTTCTTTAATATTTTTTAAATCATTTTTTATTTTTCAATTGCAGCCAACATACCAGATTATATTAGTTTCAGGTATACAACCCAGGATTAGGCATTACATAACTTACTAAATGATCATCCTGATAAATGCCATACCCATGTGACACCATACATAGTTATTAGAATATTATTGACTACATCCCTTTTGCTGTACTTTAAATCCCCATGACTATTCTGTAACAACCAATTTGTACTTCTTAATCCCTTCGCCTTTTTAACCAATCCTCCCAACCCTCCTCCCACCTGGCAACCATCAAATGTTCTCTATGAATCTGTTTCTGTTCTGCTTGTTCATTTATTTTGTTTTTTAGTTACAATTGTTGATAAATATGTATTTATTGTCATTTTACTGTTCATATTTTAAATTGTTTTTGGTTCTCTTTAAAAAATTATTTATTTATTTTAGAGAAAGGGGGAGACAAGAGAGAAAGAGAAACGCATCAATTTGCTGTTCCACTCATTTGTGCCTTCATTGGTTGATTCCTGCATGTGCCCTGAGTGAGGATGGAACCCCCAACCTTGGCACATCAGGACCACTCTCTAAACAACTGACCTGTCTGGCCAGGGCTGCTTCTTAAAGAAGACCCTTTAACATTTTATGTAATATTGGTTTTATGATGAACTCTTTTATCTTTTTGTCTGTGAAACTCTTTACATGTCCTTCTATTCTAAATGATAGATTTGCTGAGTAGAGTAATATTGGCTGTAGGTCCTTGCTTTTCATCACTTTGAATATTTCATGCCAGTCCCTCTGGCCTGCAGTGTTTCTGTTGAGAAATCTGCTGACATCCTTATGGGAGCTCCCTTGTAACTGCTTTTCTCTTGCTGCTATTAAGATTCTCTCTTTGTCCTTAACCTTTTGCATTTTAATTATCATGTGTCTTGATGTGTGCCTGTTTGGGTTCACCTTGTATGTCTATTTCCTTCACCAAGTTATGAAGGATTTTTTTTTTTTTTTGAGAGCAAGAGAGCAAGAAAGAAAGCGAGAGAGAAATGTTGGTGTGAGAGGAAAACATCAATTGGTTGCCTCCTGTTTGTGCCCAACCAGGCACTGGGCCTGCAACCCAGGTATGTGCCCTGGCCAGGAATCAAATCCACAACCGTTTGGTATGTGGGACAATGCTCCACCAACTGAATTACCCAGCCAGGACTGTGCTTAGGCCCTTTAAATAGGAACTGCCTGGAACTCCTATAGTTCTCTGCCTCATTCAGCCACAATCCCTGCTGATTTTTACAGCCAAAAATTATGGGGACTTCTCTTCTCAGTGCTGAAACCCTGGGTTGGGGGCCCTGGTGTGGGGTTGGGATCCCTGGCTCCTCAGGGGGTAACTTCCAAGTTGAAATATCCTTCCTGATTTTTATCTGTCACAAATGGGTGTGGGAGCAGCCTGTTCCATGTGTCTGCCCCTCCTCCCAGTCTCAATGTGGCTTGTACTTTATGTCCATAGTTGTAAGACTTTTGTTCAGCTATGTTTTGGGTGGCTCTGAATGATGGTGGTTCTGTAATTTAGTTGTAATTTTGATGTGGTTGCAAGAGGATGTGAGTACTGTATTTACCTATGCAGCTGTCTTAACTGGAAGCCTATTTAATTTTTGTAAGCTTCATTTTCTCCTTTGTAAAGTGCATATAACCAACATTTCCTCAAAGGGCTGATGTGAGGATAATAAAATTATCACATGTATAAGGGCCTAGAACATAGTATATGATCAATAAATACGTATTACATTTATTATGTCCTGGGGATAGTGCAGAAAGATTTCTCTAAGCAGGTGGAACTTTATAGAACCTAAACTGAATTCTATAGGAAGGACAGATTTTTTAAATAGGCAGTAAAAGAGTAAGACAGTTGTTACAGTCATGAGGATTAATATGGGCATTATAAAGAAGGTAAGGTGAATTTATAAACCAATTCTTCTGTGCTTCCTCTCTGTACTCCCATAACATTATGTACTTATGGATTTTTTAGGGTCTAATTCCCTAATTCTGGAAAGCAAGAAATGTATCATTTATGGCTGTTGCTCTATTCTCAGTACCTAACGTAATAATGCCTGGTGCACAGTAGGCACTCAAGCATGATGCCAAATGAGTGGAGAAATAAACAGATCTCTGGGTCAGCTGCAAGATTAATCAGAGATGGATTTTGTGGAACAATGTCAGTGATATATGTTTTATAAGCAGGGTATCTTTTTTTCTCCTATGAGGTAGCTATTTCAGTTTCAGTCACAACTGAAGGATGGTTTTACATCCTTGGCAAAATAAAGGCCGCAGCTTGCTTATGTTCTAGCTTAGGACTTTAAAGAATAAATATCTTCAAAAGGAAGTTAAAATCCATTAGAAGAATAGAAGTATAGAACTTCCAAAACCAGTTGTTAATAGATTCTAGAACAGATCTCTGAAATTCTTTGCAGTGACACAAGATCCTCATTTAAAAGCAAGTGCCTTAACCTTTTAACCCTGTATATTTTTTAACACTTTCTACAAAAATTAATTTATATGAGAAATATTTTTATAACTTATGAAATGACCCTGTTGCTCTTTCAATAGCTCACTATGTTTCTTGAATAGAATCTTGGCGAAATTTATAGCCTTACCTCTTACGCAGCTAAAAATTTCAGTTATCTAAACTGTGGGAGGTGGGCAAAAGTACGTTTATAGTTGTTTATGTGAAAAAATATATAATACAAAAGTAAACAATAATACAAGAATAAACCCTGTGTTTTGTGTACTCATAACTGTCAACCTACTTTTGCTCACCCCTGTATCCTTTTAGAAAGCACTATGGATAATGGAGACACAGGCTCACCTCCACCTGTCCTTGGCATCCTTGTAGTAGTCAAAACAGCAACTTCCTTTCTTCTCTTGTTTTCATATTTTTATTATCCAATCACTTCTCCTTATCAGTACATTGAAAGCTGCTCATTATTCTTACAGCTACATTGTATTCCACCTATGGATATACCATTGTTTATTTAACTAGTTCTCTATAACAGGGAAGTGGGAAAGATTTTGTCTCATTTCACCCCAGCACCAGGGGACATTTGTCAATGCCTGTAGTCATTTTGGTTTTGGGGGAAGAATTCTACTGGTGTCTGTGGGTAGAGGCTAGAAATGCTGCTAAATGTCCTGCATTGCACAGGATACCCCCCGCAACAAAGAATTTATTTGGTCCAAAATATCAATTAGTGCTAAGATGAGAAACCCTGCTCTATGGATAGACGGTGGGGCTATTTCCAGTCTTAACTAGTACAAACAATTCTCAACAATTAACTTTGTAAGTTTGTCATTTTGTATAAATGCAAATATATTTTTAGGATGACTTGATAGAAGTGAGATTGCTGGGTCAAAGAATAAATGCAATTGAAATGCCTTTCAAATTCTGTTCAAGGAGTGTGGGTTTCTTTTATTCCCAAGAACAGTTTATTTATTTCCATGATCTTATAAACAATAGGTAGTCACACTTTTGTTGTTTAGCAATCTGAAAGGTTTAGAGAGAGGAAGAGGGGGTGGGTGGGGAGAGAGAGAGAGAAAGAGATATTGGTTGTTACCACTAGGTTCCCCGACCAGGTATTGAACCCAAAACCAGCAACCTAGTATGTGCTCTGAGCAGGGAAAAAATCTGCAACCTTTTTTGGTGTAAGGGATGATGCTCCAACCAATCACCTGGCCAGGGCAATGATAACATCTTTTTATATGTTTAAGGGCCATTTGAATTTCATTTTCTGTTGCCTGAGTATGAGATTCAGTTGTCTAAATATTGCATAGGGTTTCAGGGGGAGGATTTTGGACAACTACTTTCTCTACTGTGTCATGCAAGAAACCACCAGGGTGGAGGTTAGAGCCAGGGGACTTTGTTCTGTTATCTAGAAAAGAGTCAAAACTTCTATTTTAATTGAACTATCAAGATGGGGAAGTCACCAAAGATTGATCTTTCAGGACTCTTCCTGTCGTTGGGTGGAATTTCTAGAGAGATCCATGAGAATGCAAAAATGTGTTTGTTCATTGATGTATCCCCAGAATCTAGAATAGTACTTGGTACATAGCAAGTGCTCAAAAAATAGTTGTTGGAATGAATGGATAATCTGAAAATTATGTTATAAAGTTGTGGTAATGGGAATGAAAAGGAAATAACAGGCAGGAGGCCTAGACAAAAAAAATCTACTGAATTTGTTGGCTGGGAGTGGGGGTATTAAAGGAAATGAAGAAATAAATTTCTTCATTTGGTGGATTAGCAAACTGGTGACTGGGATGTATAGTCCCATTGACATAAGTAGGGAAGTCAGGAGGGTGTCAGAGAAGTCAGCTTGTGGGCATGTTACATTAGAGGAAGTGACAGGAAATGTAAATAGAAATGATCAAAAGGCAGAGAAGGGACAGAGTTGGAAGTATTGATTTGGAAGATGTTTATTAAGAGAGTTGATATTTCAATATTGCATGAGAGTTCCATGCAGTTTGATTTTCTGGCACTTCTGGTTGTTTATTGATTTTAGATTGGCTGTTATCCTCCTTTTGGTTGTGCAAGGAAGTGAAGGATTTCTACCTATGCCTCCATCTTGGCTGGAACTCTTATCAAGTTTTCTTAAAAGCAGGACATATTCTCCTGGGGAGACGGACCTTGTTTATCCAAACATTTTCAAAGGAGTCCTTGTCTTAGTTTCAATCTTATCATTTCATAGGAGCAAATTCCAGACTTCATATGGTTTACTCTATAAATATTTCAATGTGTACCTCCAAAAGATAGGGACTTTTATAAAAACATAATCACAAAATTATCATTACATGTAAAAAAATGAACAATTTCTTAATCCCATCAAATATTCAGTATTCAAATATCCTTGATTATTTCACAAAGTTTGTTTTTTACAGTATTTGCATCAGGGTCCAAAAAGTTTTCATGTATTGCAATTGGTTGCTATTGTCCCTTAAGTCTTTTTTAATCTATAGGTTTCCTCCCTCTGTCTCAACTGGACCTGTATTTGTTGGAGGACCCATTTTTTTTTTTTGTCCTATGTTTTCCACAGTCTGAATTTTGCTTAGTTATCCCTGTGATATTATTTAATATACTATTTTGCCCTCTGTATTCCCTGTAAATTGGTAGTTTAGTTTTAAGTTAGGCTTGATTAAATTTAGGCTGGGTTTTTTAATTTTTTTAAAAAAGACTACTTCATATGCTGTGAGGGAGCTCCACCCACAGAGCTCCCCTGTCTGCCACCGATGAGAATAGGTCTACCAAGACATGACCTGCTTGGGAAGGAGAGGTGGCCAATCTCTCAGAGAAGGGCCAGGAGCCTCTTCCTCAATGGGCTTTTACTGGGTTCAGTTTGAACAGGAATACAGGTAAACCTCATCAATCATTGTCAGGCACTAAAGACCAACCAATGATAACATTCAGAGAACTAAGAGGGCTTATTCTGACTCAGGGTCAGTTAGCTAAAGGGCCATAAAACTTTGGAAAACAAACTCATTTCCTGCGTGGACCCTTATCAGAAAACTGAGGACATTCTGAGCAAAGCAGGTTTCACAGGATTTTACCCATTCTTTCCTAGGCCTGATCTCCCCAGGGAACCAACTCCCTGTTCCTGCCCAGGGCTGCACTGCCCTCCAGCATTGTTTCAGGCTTATGTCAGGCAGGGGAAGTAAGGCAGCCAAGAGATTAGGAGACTTCTTGCAGACAGAATGAGGACTCAGGCTATGTCAAAGCTGAGGGGTAAGGGTCCATCACCCCCTTTCTCTATAGCCCCCCAAGTCCTTCCCTGAGGGCTCCTTCATGACCATGCCTGTCTAAGATCATCCCTCCCCTGAGGAATCTTACCCATCTTTGGGTGACCAGTCATCTGCCTGGGGCCAAGCAAGGTGAAGTAGAAAGGAGGTAGAGGCAGCGCCCCAGCTGGGAAGATAAGCTTTGTCTCCTTAGTGGCTGATAGTCCCCAGGTCCTTTACTCAGCCTTAGTCACAGGGGGTTACAGCTTCTGAAACCAGGCAGGGTGTTTCCCAGCAATATGCAGTGTTAGGCACTTACATCAAAAGATATGCAATGTTTACTTATCTCTCTTTTTATAATGTTAGCAGTCACTGATGATCAAGGTTTACCATTATGAATTCATAATGGATGTAAAATGATGACATTCTATTAGTCTTTCTTCATTTTCATCATCAGACGTTTTCTTTCAGCAACTGTTTGGTAGAGTTCATATAGGGAAGGCAGAATAAATGCTGGATTCTTACATATTGGTCTTCAGAAGAAAGTGTTGGTACTTCAGCATTCTCTAAATGTGAATAACTAGTTTTTTCTAATCATTACGAATTCATGGGTTGAAAGAAAGTTTGTCTTTCAACTCATTGTAATTAATTTCTTTATTAATAATTCATTAAAACAAACTATTCCAATTTGGCCAGTTGGCTTCTGAATTCTTTTGACATGACCTGAGTGATCTTGGATGCCTTCTTGATTTCTGGCATTACAAAATATTTCAAGCTTTTCTTTTATATTTTCTGCTTTAGACGGAATCAGCCATTTCTCCTAGGACTTCTTTTAGTGGGAAGTGTTGCAAACTGGGCACTACAGTTGCTCATTAATTTTGGTTTGTCATTGTTTACAGATCACTTCAGAGGGCAGAGATAGGAAATACATACTTAAAGAAAAGATACATTATGAATGCATACTGATATTGCCAATTCAAATTCAGCATTGTGAATTTACATTTATGTCTCCTCTCTCCCATGGCAAAAATCCTAGTTCAATAGTGCTAATGTCATTGCTTATTGGCTTTAACCTACAATACATTCACAATAATTTCAGGATAACACCAGCACCTCCATCAACAATATGAACACAGGAAAAGGTTTTTATTTTTGAATGCCTTTTGTTTCAATTCTTTTTCCTTAAAATATACACCAGTTGAAATGTACATTCAAATTACTGCATTTTAAAATCACTTGGAATAGTTCCTGTCTGTGTGATTATGCCACCTACCGAATATGCAAGTAAATCTGTTTCATTTTGCTTTCAATTTTTAGAGATTTAAAAAATTTCATTTTGCTGTATAATTACATTAAATATTTACATACTTCCAGAGTCTAAACTAAAAAAAGCAGGGAATAATTAAACACATTTTTTATTCCTATTTCCTCTGCCCTACTCCTTTCTCCCACAGGTAACCATTTAAAAAATTGTGTGATTTATCATTCCATTTTTTAAAAGTAAATAGGCAAATGTATATGCATTCATTCTTTCTATTTCTGCTTAGATAAATGGTAGTCTACCAAAACACTTTTCTCTATTTATCTTTTTTCACTTAACAGAATATCCTGGTCATCATGCCATTCTAATACATAAAGATGTTTCTCATTTCTCTCTACAGCTTTGTAGTTCTGTAGTTTGTATATGTATTACAACTTATTCAACTATTCCCCTATTGATGGATTATTGGTTTTTTCCAGTCTTTTGGTAATATGAAGAATGTAGTTATGAATAGCTCCATGCAAACTTTTTTTCTTATTTTTGTATGTTTGGGACAAATTCCTAGAAGTGGGATTTCTGAGTGGAATACACATGTAATTTTGCCAGATATTGCCAGTTTCCCTGCCATTAACACTTGCACATTTTGCACTCCTACAAGCAATATATGGAAGTATACATTTCCCAACACCCTCACCGAAAGAGTGTTGTCAAACTTTTGAATTCTCACCACTCTTGTTCTGAGAAATCATATCTCACTTGTAATTTTTTTAAATCTTCACCTAAGGACATGTTAATTGATTTGAGGAAAGGAGAGGAGAGGGGGGAGAGAGTGAGAGAGAAATTTGGTACGAGAGAGAAGCATCAACTGGTTGCCTCCTGCACATGCCCTGACCAGGGATCAAACCTGCAACTGTTTGGTGTATGGGACAATGCTCCAAACAACTGAAGCATTCAGCCCAGGCTCACTGTAATTTTAATATGCATTGCTCTTAGGAGGGAGGTTGTTGTTGTTTTTTTAAATTATATTTTATTGATTATGCTATTACAGTTGTCCCATTTCCCCCCCCTTCATTTCCCTCCACCCTGCACACCCCCTCCCACCCACATTCCCCCTTTTAGTTCATGCCCATGTGTCATAAGTTCTTTAGCTTCTACATTTCCCACACTATTCTTGCCCTCCCCCTGTCTATTTTCCACCTACTGTCTATGCTACTTATTCTCTGTACCTGTTCCCCTCTCTTCTCCTCCCACTCCCCTGTTGCTAACCCTCCATGGGATCTCCATTTCTGTGTTTCTGTTCCTGTTCTAGTGTTTGCTTAGTTTGCTTTTGTTTTAGGTGTGGTTGTTAATATCACATCAGTGTTTATTTCTTGACTTTCTATTGTATTCTCTTTGTCTATCTGCTTATTCACGAGCCAGTACCACTTGGTTTTAATGATGGAGGCTTTGTGAAATGTTCATTTATCTGATATGGCTAGTCCCATCTCTCATTGCTTCTCTTTTTTAGATTTTTCAAGTTAGTCTTGTTATTCCAAATAAACATAATCAATGTCTGGTTCCAATTTTCTTTTTTTTTAAGTTTTATTTTTCAATTACAGTTGACATTCAATATTGTTTGGTATTAGTTTCAGGTGTGCAGCATGGTGGTTAAACAATCATATATTTTACAAAGTGCTCCCCCACCCCCAATATTTCCAACACCCACATAGTTATTACACATTCTTGACTATATTCCCTATGCTGTACTTTATTTACACCCCTCTGACTATTTTGCAGCTGCCAATTTGTACTTCTTTTTTTATCACTTAATCTCTTTTCTTTTAAAAATATATTTTATTGATTATGCTATTACAGTTGTCCCATTTTTCCTCATCATTCCCCTCCACTCTGCACACCCCCTCCCACCCGCATTCCCCCCCACTTTAGTTCATGTCCATGTGTCATAAATTCTTTAGCTTCTACATTTCCCACACTATTCTTGCCCTCCCCCTGTCTATTTTCTACCCACCATCTATGCTACTTATTCTCTGTACCTTTTCCCCCTCTCTCCTCCTCCCACTCCCCTGTTGCTAACCCTCCATGTGATCTCCATTTCTGTGTTTCTGCTCCTGTTCTAGTGTTTGCTTAGTTTGCTTTTGTTTTAGGTGTGGTTAATACCTGTGAGTTTGCTGTCTTTTTACTGTTCATATTTTTTATCTTCTTTTTCTTAGATAAGTCCCTTTAGCATTTCATGCAAGAGCTTAGTGAAGATGAACTCCTTTAACTTGACCTTATCTGAGAAGCACTTTATCTTCCTTTCCATTCTAAATGACAGCTTTGCTGGATAGAGCAATCTTGGATGTAGGTCCTTGACTTTCATGACTTGAAATACTTTTTTCCAGCCCCTTCTTGCCTGGAAGGTCTCTTTTGAGAAATCAGCTGACAGTCTGATGGGAACTCCTTTGTAGGTGACTGTGCCCCTATCCCTTGCTGCTTCTAGAATTCTCTCCTTCATTTTACTCTTGGCTAATGTAATTATGATGTGCCTTGGTGTGTTCCTCCTTGGGTCCACCTTCTTTGGGACTCTCTGAGCTTCCTGGACTTCCTGGAAGTCTATTTCCTTTGCCAGATTGGGGAAGTTCTCCTTTATTATTTGTTCAAATAAGCTTTCCACTTGTTGCTCTTCCTCTTCCCCTTCTGGTACTCCTATAATTTGGATGTTGGGATGTTTAAAAATGTCCTGTAGGTTCCTAAGCCTCTCCTCTTTCTTTTGAATTCTTCTTTCTTCCTTCTTTTCTGTTTGGTTGTTTCTTTCTTCCTTCTGGTCCACTCCATTGATTTGAGTCCCAGTTTTCCTCCCATCTCTATTGGTTCCCAGTGCGTTTTCCTTCATTTCACTTATTGTAGCCTTCATTTTTTTGTCTAATTTGTGAGCAAAATCCACCAATTCTGTGAGCATCCTGATCATCAGGGCTTTGAATTGTGCATCTGATAGGTTGGCTATCTCTTCATCACTTAGATGAATTGGCTCTGGGGCTTTGATTTGTTCTTTCGTTTGAGCCATTTTTGTGTTTGGGATTTTTTTTTGGTCTAGTCTCGGCTGTTACGTAGTGAGGGGTGGAGCCTTAGGTGTTCCCCAGGGCGGGGCAGCCCAGTCGCTGGGTAGTGATGCTGTATGTGGGGGTGGGGTCTGAGAGGGAACAATGGTACTTGCTCTGCTCTCTCTCGGATTCCAGTCCCTTTCACCACTTCCCCTTCACCTCGATTATCTGCGAGCAAATGTGGGGCCACCTGGTCAGCCAGCCGCCTTGTGCGGCCCCACTGGGTCTGCACAGTTGCCACCCCATGCCTGGGGTCCACTAGCTGCCACCTGTGCGCCTGGGATCTGCCATCTGCTGCTGCCTGTGTGCCCGGTCTTCACCTCCACTTTTTCCTGCCATGATTCTGCCCCTCTTACCAGTCTGGATGAATGGTTGTTGGACTTCCTTACAGTTCAATTTTCTATCATTCTGGTTTTTTTCTTGTTTCTAAATCTTTGTTGTCCTTAATTTTGGTTGTGAGAGGAGGCACAGTGTGTCCACCTACGCCTCCATCTTGGTGGAAGTCCCTGGTTCCAATTTTTAAAAAAACTAAGATTTTTATTGGGGTTGAATTAAATTTATTCAATAACTTAGAGAGAATTGATATTTTTATGATATTGAGTTTTTGTACCTGAAACCATGATATATGTTTCTATTTGTTCAAGTTTATTTCTGTATCTTTCAATAGTATTTTATGGTTTATATAAGTTTTGAACATTTTTTGTTCACTCTTAGGTATTTTCTTTTTTAAATTACCCCTTTATAAAGGGATCTTCTATTATAGCTTCTAAGTGGTTTTGTCTATGTAGACATAAGCTAGTGATTTTTGTGTGCTGATTTTATGACCTGATATTTTATCAATTTCTTTTATCATCTGTAGTAATTCTTCTGCTGGAGAATAACATATTTAAACTTGTTATACTAAAATTAACACATGGTTCTGCCATCAAGAAATGGAAAGAAAATTGTGTTTTAATTCACTATCTGTGCAAATGGATACTGAACCTCCTTTATTTTTCAGGACTACTTCCATTTGGAAGCCAACCAGAATAGGGTTAGGAGAGGAAGGAAGAAACTTGAGGCATTTATCTAGTTTGAATCTACATTGGAAGATTCTGGAGATTCTCATACCTTTTGTTATTCCCTGATGCTCCCCATGTGAACCTCAGCTTCCAAAACTCTAATGGTAGATCAGAGGATGAAAGAACCTCCTGGCCTATGCCCATCTTCACAATAATAACAGACTAATGAGAAGTTTTAAGTTTCTCAGGCCCTTGCTTTTAAGATATAAGCTTTCCATTGCCTGCTTATAGTTTTAAACTTATATACCTCTATTCGCACACAAACTCCTTGTTCCAGTAAGACAGGACTAGTCACTTTTCAGTCCACACTACTCTCTTAGAGGTGCAGAACTTGGATGTCATCTATCACCTCACATTTTTACATCATTGGAAGTCTCTCCCCACCCCCAAACACACTAATTTCACTTTCTTCCAGCTCTTTTCCTGTGCAATCTTAAGGGCTTTTTGCCTCACAGAACTTTTATTCTATTATAGCGTTTAATTTGTATTACTTTGTTTATTTACTTTTTTCTTCACTTAAAGTATGAGGGTAAGATTCATAAAGGTTTTTTAATTTCTACGTGTCCTGTGTCTAGCTCAGTGCCTGACACATGATAAACACTAAATTAACTTTTATTCCAGGAAGAATGAAGGAAGAGAGGGAAGCATTTGTGTTAGCTCTTGATCATGTTCTGTATTTTCCATCTCTGTATCCAGTGCTGATCTTGAAGTCCTACCCCAGCCCTCCTCTATTTATACTTGTTTGCATTTTAAGTAATGGGTTTTGTACTTTATGTTGTAACATTTTCCAACTCCATTTCCAAATGTACTAACTAACTCTGATAGTTAAAATGTTTATATTCTTCTAATCTAAATTAATAAATGTACTTGGCTAACCATTGCTACAGCATATTCAGTTCTATTTGTGTGTTTGTTATTGAGCAGAGATTCAGGGTGTGATAAGAATCTTATTCTTGGAAGACAACATAAACTCGTATGAGATCCCTCTTTCATGTTCTTTGTGAATATTTGATTTCTCACATAAGACTATGACTATCATGCCAAGTGAGATACTCTATTTTATAAATGTGTATTATATTTTAAGCTGGATGCTTCTTGATAACTTAGCAGGAAATACATTACTTTCAACAGTAATAGACTATTAGCATTAAACTGTAGAAGTTAGTATTTCAGAAATATTTCTTGCAGACAGACAATGCCATCAGTGTTTCCACTGTGTTCGATAAGTATCTTGTGAAAAGCAGTATAGTGAGAGTTTGCTCAAAGCCTGATAATTATAAATTAAAGTACTTACTATCTTCTATGCTCCTAGTACATTCTCAGTAACAGAGCAATGCAAAGTTGAGTAATACTTATTTCCTACCTCCCAAGAAGTCACAGATTAGTGAAGGAAATAAGCAAAATTTACAACTAATGAGAATACAAACCAGACTACGTGGTGTTTTCCCCCTTTTTAAAGCCCCTGTTGTGATTATAAGCAAATGCTAAATTAATGTGAAGATTGAGCCAGGAATAACTTCACAAAACTAGTGACATTTGCTGTAGGCCTTAAAGGAAGAATAATATATAGAAAGATGAGAAGGAGGGCCTAGGCAGATGCAAAAGCAGGAAAAAATGGCAGAGCAATGAGTAAAAACATCACACATCTGATGTGCCCAAAACGGTAAGTAGAAGTGGAGTAGAAAACAATAGACATAGAGCCCAGACTGGAGCACAGGAAGAGTGGGTATTTTCAGTGGGAGAAGTGGAGGAAATAATGATAATAAGTAACAGTTGAAAGCATGGAAGTGGATGAGCTAGCTTAGGAAGAGTCCACTGGAAAATGAAAAGGAAAAGAACTGAGGAAGCGGTGTCCTGGTTTTTATTTAAGGGCTCAGCAAGGGAAGAGGAATCAGCAATCATGTAGATGGAAAATCCATCAAGAAAAGTATTGAGATATGAAAATTCATATTATTTTTAAAAAATAATGGATTTTATTTTTTAGAGCAGTTTAAGGTTTACAGAAAAATTGAGTACAAAGAGTTCTCATTTACTCCCTCCCTGCCTCAGTTTACCCTATTAGTGTCATGCACTGGTGTGGCACATGTGTTGAAATTGATAAGCCAACATTGATACATTATTATTTACTGAAGTCCATAGTTACACTAGAGTTCACTCTTTGGGTTGTACAATTCTATTTTTTCTTTTATTGTGCTTCACGAAGTTCTTCCTCACTTTAGAGAAACATCTTGATGAGTTTATTCATCTTTTATTGTTCTTTATGGTAATATTTTATAGTCATATTAAAATTTTTTTGAAATCAAGTAACTTTTTTTGAGGATGTCTTCAATTGTGGTTTCATGGAGCTATTTAACATTAGTCTCCAAAATGGGTACAAGAAAATAAAAAGTTCACATATACATCTAGTCACACTTCTAGTATTTATTTTTATTTTTTTTTTATTTTTGGACACCAGAACATTTATTGTGGGACTAATCAGTGAAATCCTTAAGATGAACTGGACGCTGCAACAGCTGCCCTCTTGGGTTTAGGTGTTGTTCCTTCATGGAATCCATGCCTGAATCTGCGGTACACAATTTTTAGGTGCATCACGTGACCAGTCCCTGTAGTGTTTCATTGTTTAGTCTTGACACTCCAGTTATACTTCCTCTTCTGCTTGGAGGGGTAGCCACACTTGTCCCAGGTGGACTTCTGCAGGTGGCAGGCCTTCAAGCCACAGCAGCGGCACAGCGTGCACGTCTTGTTGCGGCGCTTGCCGAGCAATGACATCCCTTTCGTCATCTTGCTTCTGCCACCAATACCAAAGGGCACACTTCTAGTATTTTCTATTTCCAGTTTAAATATGAACCATGGATGTCGCATTTCTATCTCCTTTTTAGAAGTGGTTTAGGGATCTATTTGAAACCTTAAAAAAAAGAAGTGGTTTTTATGGGAATATGGACACCAAAATATTATTGGTATTTACCTATACATGGATTATGGGTAACTTTATTTTATGCTTTACACTTTTTATATTTCTCTAGAAATAATACCAATACTTTTTAATTGGAAACAATTTATCTGTTAGAGACAAGTGTTGAGTTGTATATATTTTTTTGCTTTTGCAAAAATACAGAGGAAGTATCTGTTATTTCACAATGAAAATATATGTTAACAAAAGAACCCTTTACAGGTGTCTTTAGAAACAAAAGGAAAATTAAGGCCAAACAAAAAGTCATATCCTGGCTTAAAAGCACTTTAGTTCCAAGGATACAAAATCTATTAACTTAAACAGTAAGACTATAGTCTGGTATAGTACCAAATATTCCAAATGGATAGCAGCCTCCAGCTGTAAACTGATGGACTTTTGTGATCTAAAGCAATTGAGGGTTTCTATCCTTTAAGAAACCATTTCTCATGTTACAGCAATTGAGATTGTGAACAATGTATAGAACAGATCATGTTTCACTTTCTTTATCTGCATGGCTTGTTGAAAGTAGGTTAATTCTGCGGGAATCCTTATTCCATTCACAACTCTGAATATGTACTTATGGTATTTATACATCTAGAGTTTAATCAGTCACTCTGGTCACCATCTGTACATGGATAGTTTTTACCCTAAGAGCTATTCATTCCAGTTTATTGTTTTGACACTCTACACTGTAGTTGATTCCAATAGAAGGAAATACCAGGCTCAGGTTTCACGCTGCAGGGGAGACTATTTGTTGACTATATATGGTTCACTATATTGTGGAATTTGACTATGATGCTGGTGATGATGAATTAACTATCTGAGTTGGGGAAATCATCAGAAATGTGAAAAAACTACAAGAGGAAGGATGGCTAGAAGGAGAACTAAGTGGGAGAAGAAGAATGTTTCCTGATAATTTTGAGAGAGACAGAATCCATGGATGACAGTTTTCCCATCAAACAGAAAAGGCATGGGAATGTAGCAAGTCTCATACAATGAATAAGCACCTATAGATGCATAGCTGGAGGAATTCAGCCATATCCACAAACTATAAACAGTAGGAAGATTAAGAAGTGTCAGTGTAAAGTTCTCTTTGAGTACATTCCACAGAATGATGATGAACTGGAGCTGAAAGTGGGAGATGTTATTGATATTTATGAACAGGTGGAATGGAACCCTGAACAACAAGTTGGGACTGTTTCTCTCATATTTTGTGAAAGAATTAGAGGTAACAGATGATGGTTTAACTCATGAAGCCCAGGAGCATTCGGAAGTTGTTTAGACTGGGCCTACCTTATCTTCACCCTCTCTGGGGAATGGGAATGAAACTGTACCTGGATCAGTTACACAGTCAAAGAAAATTCAAGGAAATGGATCTGGAGATATTTTTAAAGAAGTCTCTGTGAAGCTTAGGAGAAGAATATCCAGTGAAACAGAAGAGAAAAACAAAACAAAACAAAACAAAACAAAACAAAAAAAGACCTTAATCAAATACTTGCTAGGTTCCAGAACTCAGAACACGGAGATAATAAAAACAGACACTGCAAGTAAAATTAAAACTGTGGAATACTGTAGAACATTATTTGCCTATGACAGTATTAATGAGGAAGAACTTAATATTTTAAGAGGGAGAGCTAACACATTTGATAAACAAGGAGACTAGAGAAGCTGGCTGGTGGAAAGGTAAAATTAATCACAAAGAAGTATTCCAGACAATTTTGCTGTTCAAATGAATGAACTGGGTAAAGACCTTTCAAAACCAGAGAAAGCACCACCTCCTCTTAAGGGTTGAGCCCCAAAGCCTGAGCTGATATCTGCACAGAAAAAGTATTTTCCTGTAAAATCTGAAGAAAAAGATGTCACTTATTTTTCCACTTTTAGAAAAAAAAATCTACTTTTCTTTTGTTGTCATTCTAAAGAAAAACATCTCTCCAAACTGAGTTATTTACATTGTTATTTAACAAGTGTTCAATATTTACTTTGCAATGCTTGGTGTTTTCTAGAAGTACTTTTTTAAGATCCATAGGAAATTAGACTTTACTCAAACTAATACCAACTTACATTCGTTAAAATGTTAAACCATTTCTTTAGTAAGGTTGTAGTATTTATTCATAGTTATTTCAAATAATGTACAAGAAAACTAAGCATAAACAGTTATACTTTTACTATTTCTAATAGTGTCCCACTTGAAATAAATTAAAAAAAATTTTAAAGAAGCAAATAACATAATTGGTGCTCTAAAACAAAATTCAGCCCAATAATTTTGACATTTTTTTGGTGAACTCTAATATACTCATCACTTACATTGAGTTTATTACATAGTCAAAGTGAAAGCTCAGGAAAGTAAGAATGAGAGATTTGGGTATAAATTAGCACCACTCACTTGACCAAATATCTTAAATGAAATTAACTGAGGCTAAAGAGTTCAATTTAAGAAAGTTACATAGACTTAGAATTCCCAAAATTTATGAACCATGGTTGTTGACTAATATTTATGGCCTCCTTTTCCATTTCTATTTTGTTGTTTCTTTTCAATCATGGTACAATATAACTTGTTTAATGTTTTTTCAAGGACTGAAGATTCAAAAACAAACTAAACAATTTAAAAGCAAAACTTCTTTGGATTATAGATGCAGCCTAGAAATACGAGCATTAAGATATGGAAAATCTTTACAGTTTTAACTTTTTAATCCTTGCCTGAAAATGTGTTCATTGATTGCAGAGAGAGAGAGAGAGAGAGAGAGAGAGAGAGAGAGAGAGAGAGAGAGGGGAAGGGAGAGAGAAACATCCATTGGTTGCCTCCTCTGGCCCCCCAACTTGGGATCAAACCCACAACCTAGGTATGTGCCTGACTGAGGATTAAACCTGCAACCTTTTGGTATACAGATGATGCTCCATCCAACTGAGCCACCTGGCCAGGGCTGAAAACTCATTTAAAAAAGTTTGATAAACAGTGTCCCCAAAATCATAACACTCTTCACCAGCTTTAAAAAAAAGCAGAATGTATTTAAGTTTCCTCCATGTCTTTTCATTGCTTCATACCTCATGTCTTTTTATCATGGAATAATATGTCATTGTCTGGATGTACCACAGTTTGTCCATTTGCCTATTTTTTAATTTTTATTTATTGATTTTTATAGACTGAGAGGAAGGGGGAGAGAGAGAGAGAGAAACATTGATTTGTTGTTCCACTTATTTATGCATTCATTGGTTGCTTCTTGTATGAGCCCTGATTGGGGATTGAACCTGTAATCTAGGTGTATCAGAACAATGCTCCAACCAACTGAACTACCCTGCTGGAACTGTCCATTCACCTATTGAAGGACATGTTGGTTCCCTCTAGTTTGGCTGCAAACATATACAAACATTTGTGTGAGACTTTTTGTGTGGACATATTTATTTGGGTAAACACCTAAGAGTGTAATTGCTGGATTATATGTTAAAACTGTATCTAGCTTTCTAAGAAACTAGTGAACTGTCTTCCAAAGGGCATCATTCTCTAGCAATGATGAGAGTTCTTGTTGCGCTATGTCTTCACCAGCTTTTGGTATTGTCAGTATTTTGGATTGTAGCCATTGTAATAGATGTGTAGTAGTGTCTCATTGTTTTAATTTTCAATTCCTTAGTGACAGGATGTTGAGCATGTTGAGCATCCTTTGATATGCTTTATTTATTATCTGTGTATCTTCTTCGGTGAGGTGTCTGTTCCAGTCTTTTGCCCATTTTTTTAAAGATATTTATTTATTTATTTATTTTTAGAGAGAGGAGAAGGGAAAGAGAAAGACAGGGAGAGAAACATCAATGTGTGGTTGCCCCTCATGTGCCCCCAACTGGGGACCTGGCCTGCAACCCAGGCATGTGCCCTGACTGGGGATTGAACCAGTGAGCCTTTGGTTCACAGGCTGGTGCTCAATCCACTGAGCTACACCAGCCAGGGCCTTTTGCCCACTTTTAATCAGGCTGGTTGTTTTCCTATTGTTGAGCTTTAAGATTTCTTTGTGTATTTTGGATATGTCCTTTACTGGATGTGTGCTTTGCAAACATTTGTCCCTTGGCCTTCTTTTCATTCTCTTATTGCTGTCTTTCACAGAGCAAAATTCATTTCCATAGAGTTCAATTTATCGATTTTTTTAAGTCACAGAGCATGGCTTTAGTGTTGCATCTAAAAACAAATTGTCATACCCAAGTCATATAGATTTTCTTCTGTGTCATCTTCTGGAAATTTTACATTTTTTCTATACTCAATATTATTTGTTAAATAAGTTAATAAAGGCTAATGGTAATAGAAATGGAATGGATGAATTTGGGTGGGAAGAAAATTACTGGCTCTATAGATTTTGAAAGCACAAGCATAAAGTTAACAGTTAAAGCCTGTTGGGGACTAATCAAAAGAATTAAGTTGCCAGTTAAGACATGGTTGAGACTGTCAGCTGATCAGAAGGGCATGATGCAGTGTAAACCAAGGGCAAATAAGTCAAAAGAGAGACACAACGATTTAGTTCATTGATGAGAATTTCAGGAAAGGCAGTCCAGTACCTTGGAGAGCTCCCCCAAAGCACCTCTGTTTTGAGAGCCTATAAGCTTACAAATGCCTCTACCTGACATCATCTAAATTTTCTCATGGGTCACTGGACCAGAAACCTATATCACGGCACTGCATGAGTTTTAAATAACCTTTTCTCTATTACAAGGATAGAAGAATTAGGAAAAAGAGGGGAACAGAAAGAAGAAAAAAATCTTACCATATAGAGATAATCATTAACTATACTAATTATTAACTAATGACAATGGTGAAACAAGACCCATAAATTGACCCTGTTTATTTATTCCTACCTTCCTTTGCCAGCAGTCCTTAAATTACTCCAGCTTAATGTGCAAGTTTTTGTGAAATTAGGTTTTGATACTTAAGATCATGTAATTAAATATATTCTGCTTCATTTATAATTACCATTTATGCCAAACTCCTGTGCCCGACATGGGAGAGTCAGGAAAGAGCACTAGTGAAGTGAACTGGACTGGAGTACCCAGGCTTGGTTGGATCTGTAGCTTTTCACTCAATACCAGCCCTCTCCTTCCTAGAGCTCCAGATGCATTTTCAGCTGCTACTAGACATATTCATTTTAACATTCCATGGGCACCTTAAACTCAACTTGTTCAGAACTTATTTGATTAGTTTTTCACTCAAATTGTTCCACATCTTTTTTCTATCCTGGTTAATTCAATGAAAGCCACCTCCAATCTTTGTTGAAATGAAGAAGGGAAGAAAGGAAAGAGGAAAGAAGAAACACAGGCATTATCTCTCATCTCATTAAAGCCACGGACCTCAAAGGTTATCCTTAAATCAATTCACTCATTCACCTATTTCTTCCAGTGACTGCTAAGTTGTTGATATCTCCTTCCAACCATCTCTGGAGTCTCTTTCCTCTTGGTTCAGGCTTTTGCCCATTATTTACCTGCACAGTTGCAGTGGCCTCTTTATTTGTAGTTTTCCCCCCTCTTGAATTAAATTTCCACACCACTACAAGAGAGATATTTCTAAAGGATGGATTTACTTTAAAGCCTCTGATGGTTCTTCTATTTCTATACAGGACAGTGGTTAAAGGGTAGTCTCAGAGTCAAACAAAATTGAATTAAAATGTGCACTTATTGTTGTGTGACTCTGGACAATTTGCTTATCTTCTCTTTACATCAGTCACTCTATCTGTAACATAGGAATAATTTCTTCATAAGGTTAAAGAAAATAACATTTATAAAGTACTTTCACACAGCTTGGTAGAGGGCAAACATTCAATGAATGTGGTGATGATGATGATGATGATGATGATGATGATGATGATGATGGAAGTCCAAACCTCACTGCATGTTAGAGGATTCAAAGTATTTCGGCAGTCCGGAATAGCAACCCCTTTCTCTAGGAAAATACATTCTTTCCAACTCCAATTATGTGCTTCTTATAGTGGCAGCTAATAAAATACTCCATTTCTTTGACCACAGGGTTGAGCATTGATCCAATTATCGTTGAACATAATACCTCATCTTCTTGCTTGTAACATCTGATGCAAGTTGGGTATGTGATTCAAGCATAGCCCATCAGAATATTTCCCTGGGATTTATTTATTTATGCTACAACTCTAAGTGTGGGGAGTGGGGATGAGGGAAGGAGGTAGAGGAGAAAAATTCCCTTTTCTTAACTATTGGTTCCTAGAACAAAATGTAACTTTGTTGAAAGTCATGTTTCCCACTAAATAGAAAAGGCCATATGCAAAAGGAGGGAATAAAAATACCATCCAGAGACAGCAGAAACAAGAGAAAGATGGGGTGGGGAGACAGAGAGAGGGAAATATGGAAAATCCTGATACCTCTCTAGTCCCTGTTTCCAGGCAACACCAGGGTAAGGGTTTCTGCCCTTCCATGGCTTGTTTAGGTTGCAGTTGTGACTTCTGTAATCAAAACGTGTCTTGACAGTACTACTTGTCATTTGAGACCTCTTTCAGTTGCACACAATTTTTCTGTGCCTGTTTTTATCCTCCATTCTAGGTTCTACTAAATATTTCTCTCATTCTAGGATACATCACATCCTTTCACGCCTCTACATTTGTATTGTATCTTAGTTACTTGATAAGGTCACTATCTCCAGACTCTGAGGCCCCCTGGTCCACTTTGTGGATATGGCATATTAATGCTTGCATCCTGTCCTGAATACAGCACAGCTCTTTACATATAGAAAAAATATTTAACATTGTTAATAAATCTCCATTTTAAAATTTAATTATGTAAGGGCTGTTCTGTGGTCCAGGTGTGTTTCCAGAAGCAGGGATATAAAGAAGAGTAATCCCCTCCTACCTTCAAGGAGCTTACAGTTGAATTGAGGGAGTAAAACATGTAATAATTTCTGTGAGAGAAAAATAAAGCACTTTTATACATTATTTCATTTAGTCTGTACAGTAAAACTTTAATGTTGATATCCTTCCCATGGAGCCCACAAAATTCAGGCTGTGAGAGCTGAGGAAACTTGTCCAAGATCACTCAGTTAATGGAGACAGAGGTTGGCCAGCAACTGAGGTCCTCTGTCCTCCAGGGTTCCTACTTCTGTTATTCTGCTTTTCTTACTTTGTCTACATCTTTGACTGCTCAGTGGACAAATTGGCTGTGTGAAGCAAATGATAAGGTTTATCTTTCTTACTGTTGGGAAATTCATTTTCATTCTCTCTTTCCCCTACTCTCTTTCCTCCCCACATCCACTGGATTTTGGTGATTTAATCTTCAAAAGCTTGTGTCATAAGCACAGTATATGGAGATGAAAATTGGAACCTAGATCTTCTGATTTTTAGTTGAGTGGTCAGTTTTGAATGCGCACATACTTTTCATTCACTCACTGTGGGGGGTGGCTGTGCCCACAGAGTCCCCCTGGCCACCACAGATGAGAATAAGCCTACCAAGACATGATCTGCTTGGGGAGGAGAGGTGGCCAATCTCTCAGAGGAGAAGGGCCAGGAGCCTCTTCCTCAATGGGCTTTTACTGGGTTCAGTTTGAACATGAATACAGGTAAACCTCATCAATCATTTTCAGGCACTAAGGACCAACCAATGATAACATTCAGAGAACTAAGAGGGCTTATTCTGAGTCAGGGTCAGTTAGCTAAAGGGCCATAAAACTTTGGAAAACAAACTCATTTCCTGCTTGGACCCTTATCAGAAAACTGAGGGCATTCTTAGCAAAGCAGGTTTCACAGGATTTTATGCATTCTTTCCTAGGCCTGATCTCCCCAGGGA